>SJJU01000061.1:0-193477 GCA_012932125.1 Conopomorpha cramerella
GGTGAACCGTGGGCATTTGCTTTAGCAAGTGCCTCTGTCTACCCCGCTTTGGGATTAAAAGGCGTGAAGTGTATTATTTTTATAATATAAAACAAAGTCGCCTCTCGCTATCTTGCCCTATGTATGCTTAGATCTTTAAAACTACGCAATGGATTGATACAGTTTACTTTAGTAGATAAAGTGATTTTTGAGGAAGGTTTATAATATAATACATGCATTTAATAGCAGAGAAACATTATTAATATATCGGCAAAACAACGCTTGCCAGTCAGCTATTTATTCTTATTTTCAAAGAAAATGGAACCGACTTCAATCAGTACTAATCACTCCTACGAATTTTTAAAGTTCCCCTCGATTTATCTGGTCTTGCAATCGTCAAATCCTGTCTTCCTTATCATGGGGCCATCTTTAAAATGTCGTCTTTCTAAAATCGGAAATCGATTCATAAACGACAAAATTATCGCCGAACAAACATAAAAAGCATAAGAATTGAGAAAGACTTTGAAAAGTTATTTAAAATATCAAATTACCAAAAAATAGTGGGCCACATTAGAATAAGTGATAGAACACAAACAAAGTTGAAATAATAATAGAAGAGAAGGCCTCATAATCGCCAGGGGAACCGGGGAAACATGTCAGGCTCATCATATACGAAAATTCTGATATACGTTACTGAATAATGTATGTATATATTTCACATTTAACAAATAAACCAAAATGCATTTGGCGCACCAAATCAAAACACAGTGTTGTTGCACTTTGCGCACAGCAACTATATTCAGCGGGAAAGTTTCGGTTCAAGTTTACTTGAGATTTATAAAGGGAGTGTTGGGGATACATAAAACACTGTTCCGAGATGCAGAAATTGGTAAGAGTTGGTTATTCTCGAGGGACATCCAGCTATGCATCACTAAACAGAACATGACCTTCTCTACCAACGATTTATTATGAGGT
Organism: Conopomorpha cramerella; assembly: GCA_012932125.1. Taxonomy (NCBI): domain Eukaryota; kingdom Metazoa; phylum Arthropoda; class Insecta; order Lepidoptera; family Gracillariidae; genus Conopomorpha; species Conopomorpha cramerella. Next base: position 955 of record SJJU01000061.1, read on the forward strand.
GAAGGTCAGAATCGATAGTTTCGTTACGACCTATGCGACCGTTAGAAGAACTACCGGAAACTTGGACGTAAAAAGTAAGACCTCCTTGTTTACAACTACGTAAGGTGGAGTGGTAGGAAGTGTAAAGGGGTTCCCGGCTGACTGTTTACCAACATTGTCGTTTCCCACTTGAATTTGGAACCGGGGGGGAAATTCCCCGCTTATTTTGCCACGTTTTCGGCTACCTCGGCACTGGCTGCTAATTATTTGAATGCCTTTCGACGCTGTTCAGTTATTTTGTAACAAAACATACAGTCGGAGAGACGTGATTGTACACGATGTATACGGAGCTGATGCTCATTGTTCGAACACAATGTTGCTTGTGGACGGCGGAAAACTAGCTTTTTATTTCCACTACTGGTCATTTTATAGTGTTAATTTATAACGTGTCCCGCAAAAAATCCTTCTATTAAGGCGCTTGTTTTTTGAGACGAGAACTACAGTCTGTAATAAACATGTGCAGTTGTTTTAGGTAGATATATGTTGTATGATTGCATATGATATTGAATGTATAGGCTTTAAAATTAACAAACATTTGTGAACTAGTAGGTACTAAATAAGTGCTACGCGCGTAGCCTCGTAGACGTTGCTACGATTTCCGTAGCCCGTGACTTTTAACTGAGCAAAATTACTACCTACCGCGGGTGCACCTACACGAACCGGATTTTTTTAATTATAAATTGATAGATATATTACTTATCTAAGACCGGACCCAAAAAGGACAGGTTTACAAACAAAATGACCATCTATAAGACAGTGTAACAAATAACAATCCAGTGAATATAGATATATAAATACAGATACTTAATAAGTAGCTTCCCCCGCCGTTTTCGTTCGTGTTGACACCGAATGCGCGAAATTAAGTAGAAAATATTATGTCGCCGTACTTACTCGTTTCTTGGGTACAAAATGTACATAATTAGAAAAGTTTTTATGACGGTCTCGGGCGACGCCGCAGTCGGCTGACGTGCCCTGACACCGCCCCACGTCCGGAGATTATCATTTTCGCTACAAATTTAAACAAAAAGAGAGAGAGAAAAATGTAAACCAACACAGCTTTTTGACGTCACCATAGCGCGGTTACTCGGATTCCGAGACAGAGTATCGCTCTCTTGTTTTGTAATTTGAAATTATAATGGGAAGTAACGAGACGCAGACGTTTTTCGTAACAAGATTCTGAATAAAGTTACGATTCGTTATGTTTGATTACCTCTTAGGGCGGAGGAGAATAACGGAGGGAGGAAGGACAAGTGAATGGAGTTTGTTTTACAATACTAATTATTACAAGTATGATATGTTCTAAAATAATACTAAAAATAAATGGAAACAAACGATACTATAACGAACAAACGAAGTAGTTCCTACATAAAGCTAGTGTAAATTCGCACCCACCGATGGCAAAATAAAGTTCGCGAGCAAAAAACAAAATAAAGCTCAGCGCGTTAATAATACAACGGCGACCGCTGAAGTTAGGGCTCTCAGTTATAATAATAGTAGTGGTTTTTGGCACGACACCACGTCACCGCGCTCCTTACCCCCAAATGAGAGTAATTACAAGTTTTTATTAGTAAGTAGCGAGCCAAAAGCGGCCGCCCGCCCCGCTGCACGCCCCGCCCAACGGCCAACTACCTACGTATTGTACGAACACGGGCGGCGTTCGTGTTAAATGAACTTTTAACTTGGTACTTAGCGATGTCTCTTGTTAAACTTTTTAATTACATTCAAATTTCATTTCTGTTCCGAAACTAGACGTCATAAAAATGGCGGGTTTGCGTCTTGCGACTTTTAGTTGTTCCGACGGCGCGGCGGCGGCGGCGGAAATGTGATTTTTTTCTCATAATTAGTTTAGCTACGGAACTAACAGGAGTTTTTAATCTGGTGCAGATTTAGAACAAAACAGTTGGTCCCTGGCTTAACTTACTTACTCGTACTTTGTAAGCTTACAGTAATTGATAAATAGTTACTCTTTTCGGCTATGGAAGAATGAGAGTTAGTACTCAACAATTAAACAAGGAGATGGGATATCAAAAACTTACTTTTCCACTGAAACGTCAAGTAAATAACAAAGGTACGAGCCAAGCTTCGAGCTTGTCTTTGATTACACTTCGCGCCTAATATCCGGTGAACAATATTGGGTTACTATTCCACTTTTAAAAATTTTCACGTTTTTTTTTGTCTATAGAACTTAGATATTAATTTTAATGGACCCCACAAGAAATAATCGAAGAGAAACCGTGTTTTTAATCTGTAGAGAGAGTAGTTCAAGGGATTATACAGAAAATAAATAATCATATCCTAGTCGAAAACTTTTTATAAAAGTATAAAACTATATTATACTATTTGTATATAATTTGAAATGATATTTTTATTATGGTTGCTATTCACTGCTTCAATGTAGAAACACATTTATGCAAAAGGCAATCAGTGCGGTTTATCAAGTTCTCTCCCAAAATAAGTAACTTGAAACTACGGCTATTATGACAATCGTAACTTCTATGATGTAAACAATAAAGATCATTTTCGCATTTCGAGCTCCCATACACTATCTAAGGATAGTGTATAAAGTCAGTACCCACATTGTACAGTCGGGTTATCTTGTCTTCGAGCGTTCACGCGATGCGAGTGCGGCGTGTGATTTGTGTGTACACCGCCTTACTTCCGACTTCGGCCTGACAACTTACCTAGTTTACACCCAGCTTTATATCTGAACTTATGTTGCGGCCATCAGTTTGAGAAAGCCACGTAGGATGGTCAGGCGTTCGTTAGCCGGCTTGTGTTTTGTTTAAAGTTGTTGTGTAGTGGGAATAGAAACAAAGGAAACGCTGACCTTTTCACTTTTCCATGGGGTCGGGGGAAAAAAAAGGTAAAAGTATAACTTACCAACATAAGCGTGACCCAGTTTATTCATACGACATCCCATAGCCAAATAATATATTCCCATAGACGTTCTCTTACTTCCGTACACGTTTATATTTGTCTTTTCAAAATGGGCCATTTGGCTTCTCGAAGTGAAAAAGTCGACTCGCCTGTAAATTCAGGCGGGAACAGAACACGCTATAATTTGTCCTTCAGGCCTGTCTTGATTACTAGTCTACCAGTCGGCATACGATAAACGCAGAATATTTTTTTTTAAACACAATGATCAAGCGTTTGATCACCATCCTGCCTGATGTTAAGCAGCGATGTGGTCTACGATGACGCACACTTGTTCATTAGATACCTATTAAACCGTGACTTATTCAGAATATACTGCGCAGGAAAGCAATACCTAAACTATTCGATTAGAAAACAAAGCTGATCTTATCCGGCGCGATGCAAAGAAAACAAACCCTTATAGATGCACTCACTCAGCCATCACGACCGATAAATTTATTAAAAACACGTGACATGTAAATTATATTTCAATTTGCTCGACAAGTCGAGAAAACATAAAAGGTAGCCAGGAAAAAGTCGGCGGAGGGATGCTGAGCATGAAAAAAAAACGAGAACCAAGTTGATTTTTAATAAATTCTCAGTGGAACGATTAAAAGTGCAGATAGGAGAGGTGTAGAGAGGGGTGGCGGAGCGGTTGGCGGGAGGGGGAAATGGTTGAATATCGAATAGATAGCAATATCAAGATCTTTTCTAGAACGTTCCCGCGGCAATTTAACGTCCGGATGAAGCTGTTTTGTTATTGATAGGAGAACTTATTGGCGTATTGTTTTGGTTTGTATTAAAAAAAATACCATATTGTAATCAAGCTAGCGTTCTCTTTCGGGGTAGGTAGTGCCATGTGCCATATACGTTTCAGTTAGTATGATTTTAGAAATTAAACTAATACTCATAAAATATTGTTTTATTTTAAAATGTGCCATATAAGTAAGATTTATAAGATATGAGATCTATAAGAACGTAGTAAAAGACCATGTGGAAAGGAATCGTCTTAGACGGTTATTTTTTAGTCTGGTTCGTGACGTCATTCTCTTGTCCTTGTCCATGTCCTTAAGGAGACTAGTATACTGAGTTCCCGAATCCGGCGAGCATGTACGAACATTATAATGTGATATAGGTGAAAGAGCTTGGCCTGGATCTTTACAGGTGGAGCTCCTTGATCTCCGCCTACCCCACTGGAAAATTGGCGTGACGTACCTATATCTATGTAAACCCCAGACCAAAGGTATGGAAACTTACTTTTCGTGTTTGACAATTTATACGTAGGTAGATATTAATATTTTGTTGGAAACACGCATGCAATGCGTAAACCGCGACAGTATGACAGGATAAACTAACCAAGTTAATTGTTGTGTATAAATTCACCCATTCGCCGTGGTCCGGCAGGCGTTCTTAATTAAACTGTTGACATTTCCGAAATGCCTCTCCTGGCCCATACAGATTAAATTACTTCAAGCTATTTAATATAATGCCTCTGCGACTATATATCGTCATTATTATGAATAACTCGGATGGCTCACATTTTCGACCGTGTTTTATTTTATCAGGCATTATTCACTGATGGGATAGCCTTGTAATGGTTATAAGTATGGCCTAGTAGTTATCGTTATTCTCCGTGGAAGATTTTGAAATTGTATCTGAAATCATTCGCGGCTTGTTTTTGGAATCTCTATACCTAAGCTAAAGTCTTTCGGTGTTAGGAGAACGTTGAAAATAAACCTGAATAGCTATATAAAACCCATAAGGATATTTAATTTTGATATACAAGTATGTAATTCCTACAATGATGGACGAAATGCTCTTGTGGATATTATGTCGATACTTGCTAAGAACTTCTTCTTCTTAGCAAGTATCGACATAATTTGAGATGAAAATAATTATTTTTTTTAAAGTATCAGACCAGGTTTTAAATATATTTGAGAAAAACTGTTCTGTAATGCTAGATATAGAACGAATACTATGTCGTTCGTAACATACAAATAGAAGTATAAAAAATATCAAGAAGCTATGAAACTACTTACCTAGGCACTGGGTATAAGGAAACGGTAAAAGTAGACTGTCCAATCAATGAATGTCACTTAAGTATATAAAGGTTTTTTTAATGTTCCGTGAAGTAACTAGTACATTATAAAGTAACCGCTCACGACACAGATCGAGTGTGCTTTGAGGTTTAATTAAAAAGAAACCCTTTATCGGCTTGAAAAAATAAATATCTTCTAGCTTATATTGAATAGTGTTACGGCACAAAATATTATATTAATTCCCGAGAACTCAAATATAAATATATTTTAAATACAGTGAACAAGCGTTTGACCACCATCCTGCCTGATGTTAAGCAGCGATTTTGTCTAAGATGGAGCACGCTTGTTCGTTTATTGACTAAATGTTACTAATGAGACATTATTCTTACTTTGTTATATTTTCACACTATCTCTATCACACTCAAAAGTCTTTCGTATTATTAGAATATGATACATTTTTGTTCTGTTTCTTTCGAAACAGATCCTTATCCATATAATAAATGTAATTTTCGACAATACAAATTTAAGTTTCGTCTGAAAAATACAAAACTACATGTATGATACATTTAATATGTACTGTGTATTTTTCATATTTATTCGCGGTTATATCGCGGGTGACCTAAAATGAACACGGATGGAGTGAGTGTGTAATACCTACACACATCGAAAGTGTCTAGGGACCAAGAACATTTTTAGCTCTAAAAAAACTAATTTATTTAAATCAAATCTAATCTTCTGGATTGGTCTACCTAATTCCCCATACCTGTATCAATGACTTATCACCACATTTTGAATAAATTATGAAAAAATTATATGTGTACTACTGTTTTTGTAAAATATATTCTTAATTGCAATCTTCTAAAATGTACTTGATCCCTAGACAATTTTGATATGTGTATTTAGATTAAAAAAAAACAGAATCACCAAATCATTTATACGTACACAGTCATTATTTTCTCATGTCAGTGTGACAGATCTTCGATTCTACATTTCAATGTCCCTATCACTGGCATCGTCATAAACATCTGAATAATGCGAAATACACATTGCAATACATGTAAAAAACCAAAGATAAGCACGAAAGATACAATATTTTATTGAAAAATAGAGTGTGGTTTGAAACAATTATAATATGAAACACAGATAGGTATTTCATATCAATCTCAACCCTACCACGGACCTTATCATTCTTACTTTGTTATCGTTTCATGCAATGAAGAGCCGTTCGTAGTAATAATGTATCGTAATGTATGAACGCGTTATTTAGATAATTATCGATAGCAATTGCAGCAATGTTTATTCCATTTTAACTTTCAAACTAAACATATACGATTATTTACCTTTCGTCTCATTTAAAACATTTTGCATTGGCTAGAGTCAGTGACGGTGCAGCGAAACTTTCGAATGCCTACATCGTTGCCATTTGAAGGGCTTTTCCTTCACCATAATAGGATATTTCCGTAGTATTCGAGCCACGTACAGTTGCAGACAATACATACTACACAGTACACTGAACTAGACAAGCGTACATTTTGTACAACATTCCAGCTCAGGTTATGCCCCACGGCGATGAAAACTTATGCGTCCGCGTCAATACTTTGATTCCGGTTGCAAAGAAACTCTACATGATGTCAACATTTCCAAGATGTCTACTTTCGCGACCACGTTTCTCCGATATATATGATAAATAAATTGTTATCCAATATCGAATAGGACCTACCGCCGCGGCGTACAAAACGCCCGTCTACTTGCGGAAATTTCACGGTGAAATGTGAAAAGTCTGTGAACGATTTTACGTTATTTACGTATGTAGGTAAACAATTTATCCTTACGTGGGTCAACTGTGCAATAACTAGTTGACACTCCGTAGTTTCACCTATGCTAACTCAGTTTTCCCGGTCCCGTAGGACCTCAACTTTAACTTTGACATTGTATTTCACCACGTAGACCTTGTTGGACAAGACCAGAACTTAAGAAACAAGTTTAAAGAAGATTTATGAAATTTGATTCAGTCAAAAGATCAAAAGTTATGCGCGCCGTTACATTAATATTTGTTTAACTCGAAAACTTAATTTACTACTCGATTACAGTATGAAAAACCTTTACATTGTTGTCAAAATGGAGAAATATTTTATACACATGACGCTGACATGGTAAAAGAAACCACCGAAGCGCGGCTCGCGGAGACGGCACAACGCGACCCTTTGTCCGTCAAAGTGCATACAAGATGATGGCAAGACAAAATCCCGTAATATGAACAAAAAGAATAACGTAGGCCCGACGTCGTGCCCCGACCGGATAACACAAAGAAATAAGAAATATCACACGTGACTGCCATGCTAAGCATCTGTGCGGAAATTGTATGACTGAATAACCTGTCCCACTCGCTCACGTGCCGCGGGAGCGGGACGGTGGCACTGTTACAATGCCCCACTGCAGTTGAATTTGATGGTAATGGTGCTTATGCCTGACGCTCTACTTGTTATGTGTGCCATTTCAGCTGGAGCACGAACTACAGCTCTTTCTGTAATTTCATTTTCAGATGTGTTGTACGCCGCCGGTAGGTAGGCACCGTTTCTTTCACTGTTACAGTTATTACCGTTCGTTATAGAACACTGTGCTCTTTATATTACATTATAATCTTAGAAAATTAAAAAGAAATAGGTATCATGTCTTGTACATTCGCCCCCGACACAGCGGCTCTTTTAGCAAATATTATCACTGTACACATATTTAGAAAGCTGTTCTTTTTCGTGTAGGTAGATTTTGCATAGGATAGATATAATAACATTTTTTAATTTCATCTAAACGCAAACAACGACTTTAATAAGCGTGAGTAATAACGTAAATGCTTACTTATTTGTAAGTATAAAATATATATTTAAAATATATTGTTGTAAGTTATCCCTCCTCTTTGGTTTCAATCTCAAAGGATTATCGGCAAAGGAGACGATCAGTTATCTTCGTTCTCTTACGTACCTTCACTGCGGTAGTGGAAGAAGTCAAAATTCCGAGCGTGTACGTGCTTATCAACTTTCCCTCTTCCCGTTCCGTGCAATTAGCAAGCGCACTCTTGGCCCGGACGCTTGAGCTCTCGAGCATTCCCGCCGACGGAAATCTTAAAAACACACCAACTCCCAAGTCGGGTTTTCAGACACAGCACAAACCCTCAAAGAGGTAATGAAATAATGAGTCAAACTTAAACGAGCTGTAAAATGTATGTTTTGTACTGCTTAAAACCTAGTCCCCCAGTGGTTTTAAGCTGCCGGCTAGGAGGGACGTTAGCGTCGCTCCGACGGTTTTTTGCAGCGGCACGGGCCGGATTGTATCAACTTCTACTCTGAGGGAATGTAGCGTGAATCTGTCACTGTGAACTTTGAGGTTAGGATTCCAGGTCGTAATACTTTACCACATTTTAGGATAGAAAACAATTTTTTCCCTGATGTTAACATAATTGTTTCTAGAGACGTGATTTATTTTTTTGTCTGGGAACAAAGTTTTTATAATCGGATTATTACTATTTTTTTCCTTTTTAATATTTTCAGGATCAGTTTTTATCATAAGAAATAACTATTAAAATAACGCTACTGGGAATAAACGTTTTTCTTTTTCGTATTATATTTGTATCAAACATTATTGACGATAAAAATAAACAAGAAAAACAATAACGTTTACGTATTCTATCCTACAAGTGGCTTTCGTCATTAAGTCAAAAACGCAAAAAGACATTTTCTTAGCAAAATTTAATGAAGCCATGAAAATCAATTTATTTCGTATTAAAGACCTATTAACTGTTTGTCAATGGTAACAATACGAAATCATATAACGACGTTTTATTGGATATTCAATAAAGACTATTAATTATCTTTGTCTTTATAATTGATTATACATGATTAGGTACGACATTTTTTATTCTTGTTCTTCATTTTTATTTCTGATGAATAGAGTTCAAAATCAACGCTGATAGGATCAATAAGAAAATGCCGCCAGGATGTGGAATGACTTGCCGGAGTCTGTGTTGCCTGCGTAATATAGTCTCAAGGTCTTCAAGTCACGGGTAAACAGGTACCGAGTGAAATAATGTGCTCCATTGTAGACCACATCGCTGCTTATCATGAGGCAGGATGGTGGTCAAACGCTTATGCATACTTTAAAAATACTTTCATTAGCAAATCTATTCTTAAAAAGTTTATTTAAGTAGGCAAAATTCACTGCAAAAATGTATAAAGAACTACACACATCAAAAGTGTCTAGGGATCAAGAACATTTTTAGCTCTAAAAAAATCTAATTTATTCAAATCAAATCTAAACTTCTGGATTGGTCTCCTACCTAATTCCCCATGCCTGTATCAATGACTTATCACTACATTTTGAATAAATTATGATGAATTCAGTTTTTATAAAATATATTCTTGATTGCAATGTACTTGATAGATACCCTAGACACTTTTGATGTGTGTAGTTAACCTCACGCCAAAATGAGGTATTTGGTCTGTCGTCGTAATAATATATTTCTTGTATTTTTTCATGCTTTCTTCGAAGTTATCTAAAGTAGACTATAATATGTTGACCTTCACCAAAGATAGTTAGATAATCCACTTGCGATATTCGAACATAAATCCGAATCAGTGAGCCTCCTCTACCGCCGCCGTCGCTCCGTCTCGATCCTGACCGAAGATTAGGAAACACGTTTCGTAGAGCTCTCCACCAATTTTCCGCTTACATTGCGGTAATTGTCTTGGAGCAGGTAGAAATAGAGTACCTCACTAGTCTGTCTCACGAACGAAATGCGGTGCAAAGGATTTTCAACTCTATGTACATCGAGCCATAAGATCGACAATAACAGCACACCTAAAGGCAGGACGGTTACGCGAAATCGGCAATCGGGCCCGCGGTACAGTCAGACGCAGAACGCCAAGAAGTTCTTTCCATTTACGTGTGAGGAATATTAATTTATTTCTACTGATTTCTTTTAAATTTCTCCCTTCATACTTTCCTATTCGAGGTTTAATTGTGGGGTGAGCTTAAAAGGGTTCGTAGAAGACTTTTTTTTAAATAAAAATAGAATCGATGCAATGCTCGAATACTAATAGATTTGAGTTGCGCGATCACGAGAGTGAGGGAGAAAAATCCAAAACTTCGTTTGTCCAAAATAAATAGAAAATATTTTTATATGGGATGAAAGTTTCGTTTAAAAACATCCAATAAAGTTTTTTTCGACATCGAAACATTTGAAAAAATAACCTTTAGCTATATGAAATATTCCGGGTATGTAAGTACTGCCTACTTTCACGTTGGTGCTCTCACGCGAGATGAGGAACCCTCTTTAATAATTCGATGGCATGTAATCAACGTCCTACAGTAACTTTTTACATCCGTCTCTTACAGTTTTCTTTGTAAATTATGCAGAAATCAATTCGGGTAAGCTCTCGGGGCCCGTGTAAATAATTCACCGAGGATTGTTACTGCCGGGTCTGGATCGTCTGAGGGTCTTAGGGACTCGTGTGTGGACGGACCCTTATCTCGGGATCCGCTTACCACGCTCTTTTAGCTCGGTGCCAGTTGCTCGGACCCACACCTACACTACTGCTTGGAATGCATAAATTTCCCAGCACAAAAGGTTAATCGGGAGAGTTCGCCGGACGCTTTGTCAACCTACACTCCCACTCTCTTATCAGCCGAGACACCTGTGAAGAAAATACTCTACAAAAACTTTTCCTTAAGAAAATGCGACCGTGACTGTCCTTAGGGAAATATTTTCCCGGTTATTTCTTAACACAATTACCTTATCAGAAGTCCAGAAACGATTTTCTACAAGGGGAAAAATAAGCGATACAAAATGAACTTTTCCAGCCACTAAGAAAATAAAAGGCAAAAATGTCGAGATTGCTCCGCATCCACGTAGTAGCGAGTGGAGTGGCCTTCCTTGCTCCCTCTCCCCTTAATCCATGAAATATCTTCTAAGAAATAGCTCGGGTTAAAATGGAATTATACGGAGCGGCGTGCACCCTTCTGCATTCAGCCGGCGTCCACTGTCCGACGAAAGTAATTTAATTATTTAATTAAAGCAACCTCACTCAGAGAAACCCCGGAACGGTTTTTCTCCCCCCATGCGGGTGCAGTGTAAATTATTCTCCTCCTATGTTTGACGTCTCTAAACTCGCGTGATCCTCGCGTTTCCTCTCACCGCACAATAGACAAGGCATAAAAGACATTCCGTCCGGCGGCTCTTTTTGAAAAAAAATGCCATAATATTTAATCGTTTTCCACAAAGATTTTGCCATGGAAACTTTTCTACTTGAAACTTCGGCACTTCGACGGAGCAGGCGCGTTGAACAAAGCTTTTTCTTTTCTCTTTTTTTTTCATACTAACGTATTTTTTTTTAGAGGTAGCGTTGTTGGCGCGGTTTTGTCATGGTCGGTTTACTCGCCTTTCATTGGTTGTACCACGAAACTGAGTCCTGCGGTCGGTAATAGGTGCGTCTTCGGGAATTCCGGTCACGTCCACAATTCCTTACACTCATCTTTTCTACGGCGGCGGTGGCGGCGGCGGCGGTGGTGCGGGGAAATTCATCGAATACACACATTCTTCTTAATCGTCATGCCACGCCGCCTTTTTGTTCACAATACCAACTTGAGATGATTACTTCTTATATCTATAGGTACCGAAATAGCGACGTTCATTTATTTCAAGGTAGGGCAGCTAAGGGTGAACCGTGACTGAGAGGACGTCTAGCACATGGCACTCGGTATGTGTATTACCCACTATTTCTGCCACGCGGTATCACCAGCGATTTTATGTTCCCTTCCTATGGAATTTTTAAATAAATTTTTCATTTATTTATCACCTATGAAACCTATAAATTTAGTTAGCTTTCTAAAGATTAAATAATTTGCTTTCGTAGATTAAGTCTTACTCCCTACAAGCTGATAAACTAATTGCCTCTTTCGAATAATAGTAGTATAGTATTTTTACATTATTTTTCTTTGACCTCGCGGTAAAGGGAAACATCTCAAGAAAACCAGCTTATTATATAAAATTAACTCTATACCGTCGACATAATATTAATAACGTTAGCTACATACAGTGAAATTTAGTAAATAATCGATAGTTCGTATATTAGTTCGCTTAACCTTAATTGGCAGAGGAGCACGACTCATATTTCATTGTCTTCAATTATTAGTGCCTAGGAACCATCATTAGAAAATATACTATGTTTTAGACTCAAAGTTTTAATTGAATCAAGAATAATGATTCTATAGTTCTAGCCGCTATTAGAGGATGAATAATATGGGATAGAAACGAACGCCTCAACCAAACAAATTAATATTGAACAACATATTTATCAGAGAACTATGACCACGTCAAATAGCTTTAAGAACATTATCTATGAGAATCAGACAATTCAATAAACATACACACAAATAAATAGAATACCCGGGCACATTCAACAAGCACTTCAATCTGGGAATCGAACCCACGAACCTCCGTAAAGAGCCTTCAAATATAGGCACCTACTTACATAAACTTTTGAAATAGCATACTCGTCAAGACTCTTAAAATGTTCTATCCAAATGCCAGAGAAAATGGCTCGGAGCAATCAATTCTACCAGCCAGATATCAATAGAATTTAAAACAGAGATAAACCTGTTAGATGGAACTTTTAATTGCGTGGGAACTAGCTGAGTAGGACATCGAGTTCCTGTGTTAGGATTTACTGTCCGCGCGACGATTACGATCCGACTAGTCAATCGCGATGGCTTTCAACTGTTCATGCACTTGTAAAACGTTCAATCCATGAAAGCGATGTCTTAGGTTATTTTAAATCGTAACTACACGGAGTCCTTATCGAACCTGCAAGAAGGTGCAGTGTGCTATCCAAGTTTCTGGAAGCGTCCAAGTAGTTTGCGCCCGAACTATTGGTTACGTGGTGTCTGGCTCCTGGTGATTACATTACCTGATGCTGGGGATTAGCCAGCTTATCACCCAGTAGGGTTGCGTTATTCAAGTCGCGGGGAAAATGTTTCAGGTAAGTAGGAATAATTAGAATTTCGCTATACGGGATGTGTTTAGCTTTGCAAGCACGCTTTTTAGTAAGCTGCGGTTAAATTGTCTCTAGATAGCAAACTATCTTACATATACATACGTAGGTAATTCTTCTTAGTAGAAAAGTAATACATTATAATATAAACTTACTCAGGGTTCTGCGTTTTGTTTTTATAAAATAAAATACTAGCTTTCCGCACACGGCTTCGCCCGTCTGGACTTCGGTTATATTGCGGTATAAAGGAATATTTTTGTTTTCTTTCGGGAATATTATTTTTTTGCGGGATAAAAAGTACCCTATTATTTAAACCGGACTTCTAACTATATGTCTGCAAAATTTCAAAGCGAAGGTTCACTAGTTACGGCGTGAAAGCGGAACATACAAACAAACACAAACTCACTTTCCCATTTATAATATTAGTAAGATAAGTGAGATGCTACATCTAGGTATTTCAACTTTTGGGTTTCCACTCAAAACACTATTTATAATAGTCCTTCCAAAGGCAGGATAATGCTGAAAGCTTGGCTTGGAAATAAGCATGAATAGCGCATCAAAAAACAGACTCAAGGCCCGCTAAAATTTTCAAACCGTATCATAACAAGAAAGAATATCTACGGCAGAAGCAGCAAGCGGTGCCGGTAAAAATCGCTGCCGACGAAATTGTCCCGGCATTATTTTTCTTTTTCGCAAGCCTCACAGTCTATCCGGCCAGTGCATCGTCAGCGCACATGCCGAGTAAAGACGCTGCACACGGCACGACCGTGTTTGGCCCCGCCGCCGCGCCGCCGTGCCGTCGTCGTCTCAGGCAGGCGAGAGGCACGCCGCGCATTCTCAATGAGCAAGGGGACTTGGCCCAAATTACCGGATTAGACCAACGGAGACGATAATTCGCTTATACGGGACGTTATTAGCGATGTATCGACTGGGAATCCGGTAGCTCGTGTGCAACTGATTTTTAATCGAATATGTGAGCTAAATAAGCGCGTACTAGTTTGCCTTAGGTAAATAAAGTAACTGAGACTGGATTTCTTAGCTATACGTGGGTTTGCTATCATACTATGTAAACATTTTACATACTGCATATGGTTGTATATTTTTTTTTGTTCTGGTCTGTACCTATTAAACATGGGGAAAATTCACCAAGAATAATTCGGAGTATGTATTCGAGTTCATTGGATGTTGGGACAGAAAAAGTTGCACCAGTCAGCAAATAAATTATTACTTACCATTTATATGGCTAGAAATGGCCTAGGAAGAGAAAAAGAAATTTTTTTTTCCAACCCTAGTAGGATTGACGTGAGTTTACGTATGGAAAATATCTTACATCTGCAGAATACTATAAGCGTATTAAAGAAAAGCGAAGATATTTCAGTTGTTGATAAGATCTCGCAAGTCAGGTATCTCGTATATATCAGAATTTTTCCTACAAATTCCAGTTACAAAGGAACCCGAATGTGCAAAGTTTTTTTATAGTCAGAAATATCTTCGTGCGGTGAGGCGAGGCACTTATACTGTAAAATGTGATACCCACATACAGTTCTGTGCAAAGTTTTAACATATGTGGGATCTCCTTTTGTGAAAATTCGGGCTTTTTGTCTTAAAACTCTCTGCTTCACCTAGTAATTTATCTTCGTTGGATAATTAGAACTAGTAAAGAGCCTGAGAAGATTAAGTGCGACCAGCTGACCGCAAAGCTGATTTATCGCATTTAGTTAATTACCAACAAGAATCTGAATCCGCGTCCAAATTCGAGGACAAAGCGGGAAATGTTGCAGCCTCGTTTGCCCAACAAATGTGGCCAGCGGCCGACTCTCCAGAGGATATGCTGCAGATACATTTTTGCCCAATTCCGTATCGAATTTTGTGGACCGCAAACTATTTTTCCGGAACAGTGCCTCTATTACGGTTCCATCAGAAGTATCGTTATGGTATTTGTTATGTTTTCCTTCATAGGAAAAACGCTAAAATGTTAAAAGAGATACAAAACGATTACTATAGTTTTAATAAACCGCAATAGATGTACAACAGATGGCAATAACAGCACAATGACAAAAAATATTTCCACACACGAAATAAAAAGTACCTGCACGTTTTTGACGTTTACGTATCAAAGGTTGTGCTTTTTTATATTTTCAATCCTGTACTAGTCTGAAGTCGTGGTTGAGACGCCCAAATAATAATACCAGACGCATTTCTTCCAACATGCGACGTAAAAGGCGACCCAAAGGATTATTGAGCGATAGGGTATTGACCGATATAATAATGGTAGCACTGCTGGAGCAGAGAACTGCAACCAGTGAGGTCCTGATATAGAAATAGACAACTACAGATAGTATCAAGTCAGCGCGCACGTTTGTTCCTTCTTCACGGAAAAACTACTAAACAGGTTTTGCAAAAATGGAAAAAGAAGATCGATTAAAACCTTAAGTTAAAACATAATGAGCTGTATTCTGTTCCATAATTTTCACCGGAATAGAAATAAGGAGATAAACAGCGTTAGTTATATAAAAATGGAATATTATAAAAAAATCTTTAATACCTGAGTAGAAGCAACAAGTCACGCTGGCAAAAAGTTCTCAATCCGAAGTGACACGGCATTTACATGCAGAACCTGTATTGAACTGAATGGATGTTTCGCAAAATAATTATACTTACATTGTTTTGAAAAGTTTAATTAAGATTTTATATTCATAAAGTACATTTAATTACTATGCTAACGAAACCATCCTTTGAATAAATATTAGCATCGGTCCGTCAAAGGGGATTTAGGAGTTCATTACCGCTTCATATAATCCTATGAAAATTGCCAAGGAGATTTCGTGATTTGCCTTTGAAAACATCATTTCGAATGAAGTAACAAGGAATGAAAAAATAAATTACTTTTCCGTAAAAAAATATTAATTACATCGACTTGTAGAGAATAATGTAATACAGAGAACCAGGTGTACTGAATAATAATTTGTATTATGGTTCGTTTTATAATGTTGTTAAAAAAATGCCTTTATTTAAAAAAAGGACTAGAAACATACTTTTGTATAGTACGACTTTAATAATCACGTTTCTACTTCAGTATTTCCATATGGCAAGTAAAATTATCTCACAACTAAATAAGCTACAACCGCTCTTCCAAGAAGCATCACCAAAGTAAACCTATCGAAAATGCTCCATAAATTTCCGTCTACTCAGCCCTAAAACCTAACACATTGGCTAGGTCTCCCGTGACCCACAAGCCAGCTCTGACGGCTATCGTCAATATTTCATACTAACTATGTAATGACCGTAGGCACTTACCTCGAGGTAACTCCACGACGGAAGGCGATATACTGAAATGGCACCTCCGTGGCGTGTACTAAAACTAACTCTAAGGACTAAAGACTTTGAGGGTATCGCCAGTGCATTGTTTTATAGGTGTTTTCACTGGAAACTGATTGCTGCTGTCGAGTCGCTAAGAAGGTTTTGGTTCGAATCCTACAGTAGGAGTGTACCGATATTTTTTTTAAAAAGAAACGTCGAGCAAATATTGAATGTAAGCTGAATGCATATCTTTGGTAGATTTCGCACTGTTTCTGGTTTTTGGAGTATTCATATTTAAACTACACTCGTGCACAATCATAATTTTGAAAGCAGTTAGTATTGAATACCAGACAACAATACTGTATGACTTTCTATTTCGCTATTTTATTGTATTTTAAAAAATAGTTCACGAGTATATTAAATTATAACGATAAGTAAGTTCACAATATACTAACTTATTTGTATTTAATTGCAAACCAAAAGTACACAAAAGGACATGGAAATCATTGGATTTGCATGATCATGAGGCCATCGTACAGGTACTTCATGTGACTGATGATAATTCTCAAGTAAATTTAACATAAGTAGAAATACATTATACAAAATTATACATACAACTTGTAGTACCTACAGATGGAACTGAAATCACATCTTGATAAAAAATTTATTCGAAGCAACCATCAGTCACATGATATCATTACCCCCGCAATCTGTCTTTAGAAATTCATATAACCGTTATTGAAACATACATCTATCGGAATAAATGACACGCGAAATCAAATAGTCAGAAGACTGTCAACGACAGGTCCAAACACCGATCGGCGCACAAAGCTCAATCCCTCTGTACTGTACGTAGTGGCTAAAGCGTTTGTGCACAGTTGGTCCGTCGGGCCGCACCCGGCAGTGAGTGGAAGAGGCCCGATTGAAATCCAATCAACGTGTGTGATTGACGGGTAAGCTGGCTGGATGGCGCGCGAGGCATGCGTCTGCGGCCTCCGACTATGCCCACGACACAATCGTCCGACTTTTTCACGTGGAGATTTCGAACGCTCGCGCGTATGTGTCGTGTTCGTTTTGCTAATCTCTATTTTCGACTTTGATTGTCTGACTGTTGCTACTCTGATAGGGTAAGACTGGGATTCAGAGACGCCGCGATTTTGCACCGATTTTTTTATTTGAAATCGGGTTTGTACGTACAGAAACCTACATTAATACGTTATAATGTCACGCCTGTCTTTCAGAGGGTTAGGCAGATACAATCAATATCCTGCAAAGATTCTGCCATACGCTCTTTCACCTCTTTTTCTTTCACCTCTTTTTCCGTACCTGTGGAATATTGGCGCATGTAACTTGAATAACGTTAATTTGATCAGAGAACGTTTTGCGTATTTCCGAACTTACTCGTATATGGATAAATTATAAACTAAAGGTTATAAACGGTAAGCTCATCGTTTATGCGGCGCGAACCTAACCAAAAACTTTACGACCTTTCAAACTGGATTTTATAGGTGTTGGTTTAAAGCATCAGTTTTTTTTTCAGAATCAACTTATTGGCATAGACAGGCTTTAAGGTTTATCAGGTTTATCTACTCTAATACCACGAAACAAGGAATGATTGCATTGTCTGTATATCTGTTGCAATCTGTATTGCACTATCAAAATAACGGGCTTACTCACAACGCATATTAGAATCGAGACCGTATTCACGTTGTTTGTCAGAAAGAACCGATACTCACAGCATTGGGAACCGGCAAAATAAACGACGCCAATACGTTTACTATACTACGTATTTCTCCTAAAGCAGTCTTTATCTGTTGGAGAATTAGTTAATATTTATAATAACTATAAAGAAAAAAAAAAGAACAGACTTCAAGCAGTAAAATATTAAGACTTTTGTGATTCTCTCATGGACGCTACTGTCAGATCTGAACCAATTTTAAAGGAGGTCGTACGAGAAACACCAGCTATTAAATAAAATAAGAATTATCAAAATCGGAGTCGAAAGTTATATTTTTTCCAGGCTGTTCCGATAAAACACATAAGATATGTAGGTTCTTGTACTGTTATACGTCATTAAAAAAATACGCAAAAAAATGATCTGACAGATCCATTTCTAGTACTCTCAAAATACATTAGAATTTGTTCATAATTTAACAGTCTATCGGTTTTTTATCCTGACTTATTTGAGTGAAAGTTATATTTCATTAGGAACCAAATGGATATTCAAGCTTCTTTTAGAATAAATTGTAGCATTATACAAGGCAAGCAAATTCGAGATACGCATAAAAATGGGGTTCGCAGTTACGACCCCTACAATCGCCAATTATAATCATTGTTACGTGAATCGCCCACTCGGCACGCATAGGCAGGATGAAAATGGACAAGATTATTATTGAGAATAATGCGTTTGCAAATGGAACTTGTCTGGAGATAACGCTGGAATGGGGATAGATGATTTTGAGATCGGCACCCATTATTCGTCCTGTAAATACTTATTGGTTTGTCGAAATTGGGCATTCAGCCGATCGGAACTTGACAGTTGACAAATGGTTCATGTTTTCAAACGTACATATAATGTCATCTGTATACACCTGTTGAGGTGAACATACATGGTGCCATTATTAACTTTATTAGCCGTACAACCGATAACCGTTGGGGTAAAGTTGATCTCGAGTGGAGACTGCATCTCAGCAATCGGAGTGTAGGACGCCTTCAGCCAAAGTGAACTAGTGATTTGCGCAAGATGGCTGGCAGAAACTGGAGGTGAGAAGCCGAAAACAAAGCACAGTAACATGCAATAGTAGAGGCCTATATATAGCAGTTGACGAATATTGGCTGCTGATTGTGATGACGATGATATTAACCTGACTGTCAGGATTTATGTGGAAAAACAATAGTTAAGGCTGAGAGAAGGCCAAGCCATCGCCTACTTCATTTGGCACCCAATACTTCTTAGGTCGCCTTTTTAATCGTATATAGTCATCATTTTATTCTGGACCAAAGTTCTCTCGTTTGGTGATTTTACAAGCCTTTATTTGGTACTTTATTTAAGAGCCATTTTGTAGCTACACTATATTCTTGCAGTGTTAACAAAGTCGGGGTAGGGTCATTCGAGTCTTCGCTTTATAATTACATAGAATACTTCTTAATTTAGTTAGTTTGTGCTCGTGCATTTACAATTTATTAACTTCTGCCAGCGCATCAATGGTAAAGTAAATTACATATCAATAAATGCGTTTTAATACAAAGATTATCACGTCTCGGGTCCCCTGGGCCTCCCCTGTCGCGGCGCGTTCCAAACTTTTCCCTGATTTAGGTGCGACCGCAAAACCACCGAATATTCTACCGTAACACGATAATATTGGGGAAGTTCAAATAGTAACATAACTTTCGTGAGCAGATAGCGCGAAATACTATCTATTCCGTTACCAATATTCGGTGAGTTTTCGCGGAGTTACAATTTCTTGGGGGGTGGGGCTGTAATATCGGCGCGGAGTTGACCGCCGCAGCTGGCCAGTGGGGATGTCTTAATACTTTGCTGAAGGTGGCCCTCTAATCGACATCCTGGCGTCTGCCGCAAGTGCTTCCAACTGATTAATTTTGCCCGGACGGGACGTGCGCCGCTCACTCGGACGCAGATTGGGCTCTGACCCCACATCTTCGGCCATTTATTGTTAGAGACACACTTCGGCCGACCGGTACGCCATTATAGGGCAATATTTGGACTATTATACCGCTCGGCCAGGGGCCATGCCTCTCTATTTATATGCGACCGAGGGGCGGCTGTTAGCCGGCGCAATGGCATCGACTTAACATTGTAATTGCGGCAATTTCGTTAGATTCGATCTAAATTTTGTCCCGCTCCCGATGTTTTCGAGGTAACATGCAATTCCTCTGATGGCATATGTAGTACGTGATAATGATACGAACTGAACGTAAATATTTATTCATTCGAAAAATAGTTTCAGTAATACCTTTTTACCGTTTTGGAGTAAATTCTTTACTATCCATATCACTATGTAAGATAAGTGTGAACATCTGAATAATTCACTTGTCAGAACCATATCTTATGGACAACCAGTAAAATACAATTCGACATTCAGAACTTGTGACTTTTGATTACGTTTACTAAGTGCCAGAATATCAGTCACTCTGTTAGCAAGATTTACTCAGCGATGGAGAAATATGTTCTCATTAAAGACGAGTGAAACGCGAAATGTGTTAATACTAGAAACTATATACTATGTAGCTTAATGTAAGCATTAGTTAGATAGTAGTGATAAAGCTACCGTGCTAGTGTCATTTATTAATACCACTTGTAGCGTCCGTCTAATTTTGTCGACGAAATGAATAATTATTAGTTACGATGCCAAATTACTCCAGCGGGATTTGGCCGGGCGAATGATGTAATATAATTAAAATAATATGCTTCAACAATGTTTATTAATAAGCGTGTCTCTACAAGATAAACGCTTATGACCACTGTATGTTTTCCCACGGGATCATCTCGGGCTTGTAATTTAGTGGTATCATACAACTTTGTCAACTTAACCAAACAAACTATAATGTGCATTGATAAATTTCGTTACGTGGCTTCATATTTATAAGCTCTGGCAAGGTGAACCTTTGTAGTTTTGACTCGGTACTGTTGGTCTGAAAATAACTTCTGAACTAATTTCATTAAGTAATAAACACGGTAAGCGGAGGCCATATATCGAAATATCCTGATCTCTTATTCATGCCTTGACAATTTATAGAACGACAGAATGTATTAGGAACTCTGTTTTACGTAATATTCTGTAGAAATATATATATAAGTAAGGTCATAAGAGCATAAGATGATGAGGTAAAGATAACAATATCTATTGATTTGGAGTAATCACGGAAGACCATCCATCCCCGGTCTAAGTTAAGTTAATATTTCTTATACCTTGTCTATTTCTTATACGATCATAGTTATTGAAACTAAAATGTTCTAGAGTTACATTTAAGTATCTACCTTCTTATCTGAACATTATAACTTGTTTTAGAACGTCATGCTCTACGAGTATAACTAGTGACCCGCCACGTCTTCGCAGGTGTGCAATACTAGTGTCTCCCTACTTCAATATGCATGTATAATACATACAAACCTTCCTCTGGAATCACTTTGTTAAAAACCATACTATATAATCATACATAAGGACAGATTTGTTTGATCATGATAAAGTACTAGCAATCTTAAACAGAAACCTAGTCCTAGCCTAGCTCAGTCTACCTCTCTAAGCACTACCAGTATCTCAATCTCCGAACCCTAGATTTCTACCGCTAAATTACATAAAAGATCATAGGGTTACATTGAATTAGGCGGTGAAAGCGTGGCTATAGGCGCACTAGAAAGCATGTACAATATGTGAATAAACTGAGCTTTTGTCGCACCGAACTTTGACGAAGTGAGAGCTCAAACTAAAACTTCCAATTGTAAAGGTTGTAGTGGCCGTGTTAGTAACCGGTCCGGGTGCGGAAGTTCGGTTCCCGGTCGTTAGGACGAGCCAAAACTGTCTCTGAAGCTCAACATGATATTAAAAGCTTCGCAATACTTACGAATATCTAAGGCTTTATGTAAGAAAGTACTTTGGAGGTAGGATCCTTGACGGAGTGGGAGAGATAGTACAACTATATTTTCGAATTTTAGCACTACAATGCATCTTTTGTCTTTCTTCTACCCCTGCTATTCACTAATAAATACATTATTCCCTTATACGCTTGGTGAGCTGTGGACATTTGCTCAGCAAGTCTTCCTACCCCGCTTTTGGATTAAAATGCGTGAAGTGTATTTTTTTATTTGATTTGATGAAATGTCCTACTGGACAAGTGTGCTCACATCGGTGCTTAACATCAAGGAGGATGTTGATTAAACGCTTGTTAAAAGTGTTTAAAAAAATCTAACTACCTAAACCTTTAACAACTTAATGCATCATTTTTAGTCCTTGTCTAGACTTTCCTCCCATTCTTAAGTTTACTAGATGAAAAAAACCAATCGAAAAAGAGCTCGATTAAACTCTTTTTCCGTTTAACTAAAGATAAACCACATTTTGTAGTACTACAATAAAAGATTTCGTACACACCTATGCCGAAACACCAAAGTACCTATGAAATGGATACAAAACCAGCATTGGGCGAGGTGAAAAACACAACCACCATAACATCGCATGGCAACACCTCTAAACAATAGCTGGCATTTGTTAGACA
Organism: Conopomorpha cramerella; assembly: GCA_012932125.1. Taxonomy (NCBI): domain Eukaryota; kingdom Metazoa; phylum Arthropoda; class Insecta; order Lepidoptera; family Gracillariidae; genus Conopomorpha; species Conopomorpha cramerella. The sequence goes on from SJJU01000061.1 coordinate 23,519, forward strand.
AGCATATCACCATCTCCGTCGCACTTTTGTTTTTAACCCCTTTTCCCGTGTTAATTGGTTTATTGTTGTTTCTGTGAGCTTTTTCCGATAAAGTATATATTGCTCTATTTGCCGTGGCAGAGTGGGACACAGTGCGGGTGATTGCAGTAGGTTCACTTTGTGAGAATAGTCGAATTCGTTTTTTGATTAATCAAAGTTGCTTTTATTGACATAAAATTGTATTGTGCCCGTGGACCAGATTGGATTATAGTGAAATTCATGAAAAAATTCAGCCTTCTTCACAAAGGGGTAGGCAGATACAATCGGTGTCCACACTACGATCCTAGGATAACTACCGAATTTGCTTAGGTATTTTATAGCGATCACATTTTTTCTACAAGCGTATTTACTAAATGTGTTTTAATTCGATTTCGTGATATAGAAGGCTAGGCCCCGTCCATGTGTCGCGAAGTTATTATGATAGAACCATCGCCTTTCAAAACAGTAATATGTAGGCACATTCGAAATTAAACTTCAGATTAGCAAACAATTTAAACAAAATGCATTCAGAATTCTACTAATTACCTATAAATTGGAAAGTTCATGAGCTCAAAGAGGGACAATTGGGAATAAGTGATCTTCATATCCTGAAAGGAAATTTGAAAGAAATTCACTTACTGCGTGTTAGTTAACTATGTCCAGGGGAGGCGGGGTACGAAGGCAGTACAGATAAGGCGAGGGTAGGTACATCGCCAATATCTCCGCCATTGTTTGTCGGCGGCTGACTTAATAAGTTGTGCGAATTTATTATGATTTGTAGGCTCCCTTGTCATCTTATTACTCGTCCTATGAGTTGAACTAGGAAAATGAACCTTATTATCCAGAGACGGGTGATTGGAATCGATCCTATACCGGGCCGTGGTTTATTGGAACCGCTTGCGGTGCGAGGATGTTTACCTTTATTTCCAAATTAGTCCTACTACAACCTACAAAGGTAAATTATGTTATTTCAATCAAACATTCAAAAATGACATTTACGTCCAGAGGCCGAAGGTATACTCGAGGACTGGGACATGTATAAAGGCGAAAGTGACAAATTTGACTTTTTTATACAAACATACATAACGCATGCTGACGAAACGTAGCAGCTACTCTTATTGTTTTTATTTTATGTTATGTGGTTAAGTAAGAAATGACAGCATCTGTGTTTTACAAAGTTTTTGACAGTATTGTTTATATGATTCAGACTAGGAACGTAAGTAACTGTTTATCTTGATTAGGGGAGGTCCAGATTGGCACATCTTTACGCGGTTAAACTGCCATTAAAAAATGTCAATGTCTACTGGAACCATTCAGTACAATACTGTTTGACCTCATTTACAGAGTTTATTTTAGCACTTTTTGTTTGGGCCTTTAAGGCCCCTTAAGCTACGCTAGTTTCAGTTAAGTTTCAAAATAAAAAGAGACAAAATTCAAAGCATTTCGACAAACAAATTGTCACCTTTACTTCAGCAACCTTTGTTCCTGATAACACTGAAGTATCTGAAGACAATGTGCCGTTGTTCCCAAGGGGCGGCTCAACACGTCGGCGGTAGGTTGGCGAATGCAAACGAGAAGTCAGCTCAGCCTCTATCCACTACTTTCCAAGCTAACGCCCACCAGGGAGCTGTTATCAAACCACCACCAACGCTAACAGGATTACCCGATAGATTGCTACGCCATTGCCTCTACGATGCTTGCTTCATCTCAGCTAAAACGCAATGGACGTTTATGCAATCAAACGTCACAATCGTAACAGCATTTACCGCCGAGGTAATCTTTTTAATTAAATAAATTTCGCCGTACGGAATGGCTCATAGAACAAATATATATACAGGATGGAAATGATAAGTAATGTCATTCGATTATTTCTAAACTATACAAGATATCGAAAACTAACCCCGAAAGTGCTTCATGAGGTCTATATAACGATATGAATAATATACAGAATTTATAAAAAATATTCCAGCTTTAATACAATTTAGTATAGCGACAAGCAAATCCTGTCTTGATAATACCATAGCAAATAAAGCCTATAAATGTTTTCTGTGAATAATTTTATATACGAATGCTATTACGAGTATTACATAAGTACGTGAACTCACTAGAACATATATTATTGTAAACATAACTTTTTTAGTGGTTCGACTGAAAAAATAAATAAATTATATTTTATCAAAAAATGGACGTACTACCAAGTACTTAGTTCACAGCCTAATATTTCCATAACCATATTTCACTAATAAACAGGAATATATTGACGCGTGATTTGTATGCTGTGGAGATAGAATTAAGTAAAAGCGTGGTAATTATATACCTAGTATAATTATTATAAAATACTGACTAGTTTGTACTACCCTCACAAAGGATTGAAATAAATAAAGAAATAATACGTTACTTAACTTTAAGCGGAAGAATTAATAATCTCTACTGAAATAATTGCACCAAAATTGTAGATACAAACAATAAATAGCATGTTCCCAGACTTAGACCAAAAAGACTAAAGATTGCTGTTAAATTAGCACCCCTCACAGAAGCGTATAAACTTTTACCAATTTCCAACACGTGTAGATATTCTCTGATTTTCCGAACCGAAACAATCAAGGGGCGTGCCGTTATATCACTTGTTCAAAGAACTTGTGAGATGACTTGTTTCTATTGGAAAGCTTGAAAATAAACAGTTGTTCAGACAATTAAGTTGAGCTATAACTAACCCCGGCTAAAGCATCAAACTTTTTCTCTAATTGTACACTGAACCGCACACGAACTGTCCAATAAAATCTCTTGGTGGACCACACTGTGATTCAACGTGTGGAATATACATATGTGTTGGGGTGTACTATACTCGTTTTAGCCTCCCCATTGGCTAACCTAGCCACGTACAGACGGACTAATTCACAAATCTCGTTACTCGACAATGAAGCTGCGTACTGTACATATTTGTTCCTCTACTCTGTCTGTTTCTGGTGATAACTAAGGTATGTGGAAATTTTCCCACAGTTCTACGACTGCGACCGAAGTTTGCAATGTGGCGTTCACTCCATTTTAATTCTGAATATTGCTTAATCTGGCTTAATTCTGAACATTGCTCAGTACCTCATTCAAAACGATAGAAATAACGATATTCTTATACACTCGTTCGATGTAGTTTGACAATGAAAACATCGTACCGATCAAATAGTTAAACGTACCTATGAGATCACCCAAGTCCCTGACGACACCCACTCCGCACCTTCACACGTTACAATCGTAATTAGTGTCGGCACACAGCCGCGACCTCGGCACCAATGACCGGCCGCGGGACTCACTCCCGCCCGACCCACTTTAATCAACCCACCCAACAAACGAAACAAAATATAGCCCACCATTTGTAAACGCCATCAAAAATCCAAACCAACCCCCAAACTTTATCTCATACAACACTCATAAACGTCGCGAGCAGGCACAAAGAGAATTCACAAAAATGATGAATCACCCCCCGAATGAATCGCGGGCACTTACCGAAAAACCTTTTAATAGCATCAAAGTAATAAGTTTAGATAATTCACTTTTAAAGTGTCTCGGGACGTGAAAACATTTAAAAGTTTCCTAGTTGTTTTGATTACGCAGATAAAGGGGAGCGGGAAATCTTAAAGTAATTAACAGTGCTGTTGTCCCCGAATAGCGATAATTTCGCTAATGCAGACGCAGTGGGCGGTCGGTAATTGGATCCGATACCTAGGTCCGTCAGACGCAGGCAGCCTCCGCGCTCCACTGAACTCCGCGCCACCGCCGCGCCGTCCTCCCCCGAAATAATAAAAACGTCACGTCGATCAAAACTGAAGAAAAATGTTATTACGACAAGAAAGGGGCATGCTCTATAAAATATAAGCTGATCCGAAAACAATCGGTCGAGTTTACGCGGTACAATGGTCGCGGAGTCGCTGGCGGGAGCGGGCGCAATTTCCCGCTCGCGTCGCGCGCGACGTACAAAAATTGCTTTTCTGAACGTGAAAATGTAGAGAAAAAAGGCTAGCGCCATGCAAATTTTTGTAGAGTCATTCGGAGGCGTGCGTTTGTATTTCTGGCGGATCGCAAGGAACGATTGTCGTAGGGGATTCCTTTATTTTGTTCGGAGGATATTGAGCGTCGGGAGCAGACGCGAGCAGCTGCCGGCTAAGCGGTGTTTACCGGGTGCGCCGCCGCCGCCGCCGATACCGAGCAATACGCCCGCATTCACCACTGCCGCACTCAACTGAATGCCACCTACGCTTATTAAACATCGGGCCTTTCACAACACCCTCCTTTGACAGAATAAACAAACCGAACGTCTAGAAACGAAGAAAAATATGTACGTATGTATGAACACTATTTGTAGCCGAGATCACCACAGAGAAGTTGTGTCAGCGAGATCCTTGGGCCAGAGGTGAAGGTCGAACGTTAAATAAACTAGAAGGACGGCCCGACGGCAAATTCTTATCGTGCTTTATAGGAAACGTAAACAAGTACATTAGCGTCGGCAAACTGGGCGGAGTTCGCAAGGCTTATAAACGCGGAACGAAACAAACGAACGGAGCCATCTTGTATAAATGAAACCGGGAATTTTTATACGGGAATTGTCAGGCTAGAAATAATATTGTCCGACTGGTTGAGTTGACAAATAGGAGGAGAAGAAATCAGACAGGCAGGCCAAAGTAGAAAAAGGCTATTTTCGAATAAATAAATACATACATACATACAAGCTTGAGCGTTATATACCCTGAAGCATTTATCTATTAATATCACTTTTAACCGCATCAAGATTGATGGTGCATTAATTCTGCGAACTTCATCACGATGTTTTCTTCTGCAAACCCTTGCCAATAATTGTTATAACAGTATATAAGTTAATCTCACGCACAATAGGGCCCGACATAGCAAGTTCAGTTGCAAGAACGCCCCGTGCCATCAAGTTAAACTTGGCTACTTTCAATTCGGAAATTGTTATCGGAAAGATTGAAAAAACAAACACATAAGTTTTTGTTTTATTTTCACGTTGCACATACAACTTCTTTTTGCTGAGGCGGTTATTGTTTTCATTCATTAGATGAGCATTACGGAATGTCTATTTAATTATTATAATATGAGCATCCCGCGAGCACGTAAACTATACATTCAAGTTTACACGTTTAACTAAGTTAATTAACTTGCGGTGCGGAATACAATGCGAACTGTATGCAGTTGAAGCTTAGTTCTAAATAATGTTTGTTTTAATATCAGATTCGTTAGGTACAGTCGGCATGAAAAGTCATGAAATGTTATGAAAATAGAAATTATTTTTAAATCATCATACAATGTAGCACTGTTGCAGATAGTATTTCAAGAGAAATATTTTTTTTTGTACAATATCTGTTCATGAAATATAAAAAAATGTTACAGCGCTCCCACGTGTTTTACTTTTTGTGCTTTTTTAAGTACCTTTACAATAAGGTTGATTTTACACAAGCTAATTTTAGACCCTGCTCCACATTAAACCTTCTAGTAAATAAAAGAGATAATACTTCTTGAACACTTAATTTATTACATTAAGTTGCCATTTTTCCGTCGTAGTTTATTCTGATAATTGTTTAGAATCTTAATGACCTGAGACGTGGACGCTGACGGCTCGGCTAGTCCACACGATCGCACAGCGTGCTATGGAAAGGTCTATTTTCATAGCACGCTGTGCTCTGCTCGGCGTTTCTCTGAAGGATCGAATCAGAAATGAAGTAATCCGACAGAGAACCAAAATCATAGACATAGCTCATCGGTTTAGCAAGATGAAGTGGCAGTGGGCCGGCCATATTAGCCGTAGAACCGATGACCGTTGGGGTAAACGAGTCCTCGAGTGGAGACCGCGTCTCGGCAAACGGAGTGTAGGACGCCTTCAGGCAAGGTGGACTCATGATATGCGCAAGATTACTGGCAGAAGCTGGATGCGAGAAGCCGAAAACAGATCACAGTGGCGTGCAATCGGAGAGGCCTATGTCCAGCAGTGGAGAAATATGGGCTGATGATGATGGTATTATTCATTTATATCTTGAGACAGCTATTAGTTTGTCCAACTGACAGTACCTCTATAATTTACTTTAAATGTTTCTCCACGTAGAGCCAAAGAAACTGATTTTGAATTATAGCAATTCTACTCGGATTCTCGGCTAGGTATTTTAATTATGGAAATTATAAGTAGGTATCGATTACTTATAATTACTACGTATTGATGACTATTATCAATACGTTGTTCTCTACAGTCGACACCATAAGATTTTTCGGGTCGGTTTCGGGTACTCAGGACCTACTTACACAGGTTATCTTAAGCTTTAAATCCACAGAAACATATCAATCCTATGTTTTTTTCTTAAATATGTCAATTATAACTTGGTCCTGAGAGTGATTTTCCTGTGGTGTCCTTCAAGTAAGATGTTTTTGAGACGGAGTGAAAGACTGGAGTTTTGCTTTACATCTGTTTATTCCATATGAGACAACAGGCAAATTATTATCGTAAAGAAGAGATACTTTTACAAAGCACAATATAACTTATAGTGTTTAACTAAACCTAACGACTGTACGAAAACTCTTAAAATAACAAAACTTCAGCCACCCAAGAAAACGTTAACGAAAGGAAAATTTTATTTCCAGGTTCCGTTGCCGGCTTGCGAGGAGATAATTTGCCAAAAGGTACGTACAGTCACGGCCCAAAGGAGGTAGACACTACACTGATTTGGTTGGGCTCTCTGACAATGTTGCATTACAGTCAAAGGAAGCTCATCTTCCTACATCTGCTTACCCTTTCCTAGACCGTAACGGTAAGCATCTATTTGTATTCAGAATCGAGCCACAACCGGAACAATGGCGGATCCGACAGACGATGGGCGCAAGACCTACTGCCACGGACAAATTAAACGTACCCACCCAAATACCAAACGACCCCTCTTCCAGACGAAAGCACCATTGCAAAGAGTCCAAAGTAATTTACAGTTTAAGTGATAGCGCGGCGGCAGCTATCTCGATGGGCGCAATTACAAACACGATCCGATTCCCTCACGGAGATAACTATTTTCCTAACAATAACAGTTATACTAAAAGGGCAGGAAACAACAAAAGTCAGTGAAACAACCGCATTAAGCGTGTAACAACTTTTACCCGTAGCGTTAGAGCCGGGCGAAATTCAATAATAACTTAAAAAAAGCAATCTATGCAATAAACTAAATTCAAACAAGAGCAATCGGTTGGAAAAACAACATTCCTAGTCCAAAGAGTAAGGGTCACGATCTGCCTCGCTAACAGAAAGCGTGAACTGAACTAGCTAAAGAGTTCCAAGTAAATGCAGCTCAATGAAATCGAGGTCGAGTATAGGTGCACGTGGCCTCAGGAATGTTTACAGTATCGCGGTAGATTCCGGGGGAAAATCCGACTATTTCTTAAAAAGTGGAACACAATATCAGTTTTGGATGGCCATCGGGGGGCCGTCTTTTCATTTTGTTCTGCCTCCCTGTTACTGTTGCCCTATCTCTATAGTTTTGGGCGGTTTGAGAGTGTTGCACGGTTGTCGGGCTATTTGGTAATAAATTAGCCATGTATGCTTAATCGTGTCGTGATTTCTTGTGTTGCCAAGCTCATTGCGATAGTGATAGCGTGTGCAGTTGTAATATAGCTGTGGTCATAATAACTTGCTGCAAGTCCGACTGATTTATCCTTCCTTGTTATATTTGCGCTCCAGTGCCGCTTGCAGCCCGCGGTCGCGATCGTTTCTGAGCCGGCTGCATGAAATATTATTTTATTATTTTTAAATACGTACCTATCTGCCTAGCATGGTGGAATTAATAAACTTGCGCACCGCTGCACGGATTTTTATATTTATTTTTTCTTTACATCAACAGTGCTTTATTGTTTAATTGGAAATAATTATCACATTCTCAGAATATATTTTAACTGTGCGTCTACAAACACAAAAATCTGTAAAAAAATTACTCTGGAAGTAGAAATTTTTTAAGTAACCTGTTTTAAACAAAGGTTTTTAAATATTTCTACTTCCAGTCTTTAATAGATAGGTGAACACTAGTAAAGAACCAAATTTTAATTACTTCGTCTAAATGTAATGTAATGTACTCACTCGCCTGTTTCAATACTATTTTTCCACTGCTAGCAGTTTTTGTTTTTGTCACCAACATTAAATTTGTGTATTTTGTAAAAGGATAGAGTTCACCTCTCTAGAATTCAAAATAATGTCCTTAGAGATCCGTATTCCGAGCTACCGACATTAGGGAAATTAATACAAAATATATAAGTAATTAGTTTATTCGTTCACGCAACGGCTATCGCCAATTATGCCATGTCTAATTAATACTTCAGAGAAAAAATAAACACATTAAAAAAATATTTTTATCGAAAGCCTGGCGCCCTTACCGCTTTGTGACATCTTGTAATGTTCAAAAATCATTTCGCGTTTCCTAATTTAATAGGCGCTCTACGTGTTAAAGTGCCACTATGCCGAGACCAGTATGTGAAGGACACGTCCCGAAATAGAGTTTCAATGAATCATTCCAGGAACACGGCCGGTACACGAGATCACGTTCCATTCAATGGAACAACGATGTTGCATTATGCTTCACAGTGTTGTCACTAGATGGCGTTGAAGCAATCATAAATTTAGTAAACACTTCCGATGTATCTCTCTAGATGGCGCTTGTTCGTTGGTGCTAGTGTCACCAACTACTGACAGTCAATTGTAGTTATCACAGAAGTTAGTCAGAATTATTTTATCAAATCATTGCATATTTGACTTCATCAGAATCATGTCTAGTTGCGGAGATAGTTAACGTGGAAGTACATAGATACAATGGTAAATAATAAAATATTGGCCACTTTTCTTACAACAACCAAAATTAACGATCAATATAATGCCCCTATGTTTCATCCTGTCAGGTAAGAATGTGAAAAGAAAATCATAAATAGATATCAGTTTTGGATAATCTATTATTATTACCTATATGTTACTGATATTGTTTGAAAAAAACTGTACTCTAGAACAATCACATTGAAAGTAGACAAATATAATTTTCGCAAATTTAAGAGGCGACTTCTGAAGACCCATTATTTTTACTATCGGCTCACAAACAGAAACAGCAGTCAAATAGTGAAGAGGTCGAGCTTTTTACCAATACAAAGCAGCACGACAACTTTTATTTGAGTTATTCCGTCGAACTAAAAAAACAAGTAAACATCGTTTAGGGGAGGTACTGTCGCGGCCGTTAACGACCCCACAAACTCAAACTTGAAACGGCCTAATAGAGAGATTCTTAGGAAACAAGGTATCAACGAAAACTGGTAAGAAACATGGTGCCCTCCCAACAAACTTCGAAGGTAAGTCCACGCCCTAATAGAGAAGAAAAATACGTTAATATACCCTCAGATCCCAAAGACAAATAAAATGAAGCGGACACGAGCGAAATAAAAGCGGGGGAGTCGCAGATAAATAACAATGATGTAAAGATGGGAGGAGGCAGGCGCACATTGCGAGACTAACACGTTTTTCTCAAGATTAATTGTTAGTTTACAGATACCTATGGGGACATGCTGGTACATGCATAGTCTGGAAACAATCAGTATTCAGAACAAAGATAAAACTAATATTTGATTATTCAATAAGTAGTTCCATGCGCATTCCCAATAACCTTTGTTTTCGCCATGATGGGACGTAGGTAGGATCATCTAGGTACTAATTAATTAGACAATTACTGAATAGTTTTTCACCAGAGAATTACAAAATTAGCAATGAATGATAGTAGTTATAATTATTACTACTAAGCTTACGGAAGAAGCACGAAATTTTTCGCGTTTTTTTTTAAATCATGATCCTAGTTATTCGAATACTGAACCATACAGAAAAATATTTTTCATATTTTGCAAACGGAACCCTAATTACGAAAATTATTTTCGAAGACATTCGAAAGAATAAATAAGCACGCGAGAAGATACATATTTTATGCATGTCATATTCAATAACTGAAGTATTTATAAAGTTAGAACTGCACTGTTGTGAAGATCTCATATGTTTGACAAATTAACAAGAAAAAGACGGATAAACTGACCTAAGGTAAATGCTTTAAATTTATATGAATTTGGTGTTGAATATTGTACGTTAAAAGTATTAATACTTTCAATTTAATGCATACTTACTAACTTTATTAAATTGTGTTCCCGCGAATTTAATTTTCTTGAAAACGACTAATCGCAGACTTGAGGCAAAAAGTTGGGGTCGTAGATGTCATGTCAAAATTAGACAGCCACAACATAGGGTTGTCGATTAATTTGGTGAATTTTCCGCACAAGAAATTTAAAGAATAAAAGTCACCAAAAACTTTTTTGATTCTCCTTTAAAAAATCTATTAAAAGCTTGTGGTTTATAACTTGCCAGTGTCGATTAATTAAATACAAAAGTAAGTTCTTACAATAATTGGCGCATAACTATCACGAAGATGTACCAAGCGCAACGTAACTTGTCAATCGTATGTTAAATTCTGAAGAAGCAGTTATTTATTTTATTTTTATATTTTTTAAATTATGAAATAACGTCATCTCATCTCATATTGTCCCATGGCTGGCTGTTATCCCATACTTTTAATACAGACAGGAGATATCTCGCAGTAAATTGCTCTGACTGTTGCATGCTGGCACCAAATACGGCATTGTCATGATAAAAAAGTAATTTTTGAAAAACGAATGTCATCGTTCCTTTTTGTAGTAGTTGCGATCTGTCGGTTATTGGTACCGTATCGATATATATAGAAAAAGCCATTTAGCAGCTTTTTATATAATGTAAATAAAATATGTTTCTTTAGTAACTGGTCACGTCGCCCACTATAGTCAGTAGGTACTTCGTACAATAACCAATAATCGTCATGCAATGCTAATCCCAGTCCGTAAAACACGTTGTTCAACCCTGAACTGCCCCAAAAGGGGGCCCCGCGATATCTTATTGTCTGTGTCAAGCTGGCGGCTCGTCATAATCCTCTCTTTCAAAACAATGTTGCTTTTAATTGAAATACTTTAAAATAATAAAACCGCGTATAAAAGAGGAAAGGATTGCGTCCATTTCTCGCAAACGTTTCATTGTAACATTCCAGCGTCGTTTTGTTGACTTTATGAATATTGAAACTGTGTAAGGCAACTAACTAAAGGGTAAAAGCAAGTCACTAGTGACCGAAAGGGATATTGCATGAAATCCATCGGCCGGGGAGATTCCAGGGAAATTTAAGTAAATTGTGCTAATTATGTACCCAGTGTGCTGGAGCCATTTTATATATATATTTTTCGGGGCTACCTTTGTTTTTGACATGTCTATTCTGTACCGTTATTTTGATTATATATCAACATCACCAGCCCATATTTGTCCACGGAGTGTAGGATGCCCTCAGGCAAAGTGCAATGCTCAATAGCCTCCTAGGAGTAAGGCGCCCACACCTATCGTATTTTGTATCACGTTGAGTCTGCCATCTTAAGATGTGGATTATAAATAAAATCCATCTCTGCCATACGTTACTTATACGCGGTGTAACACCCTATATAAGGTAATAACTACGACAGTCATGAAGCAAGAAGACGCGCAAGTCTCCAGAGAATGGCCCGTCCAAAAGGCATTTAGAGCTTGGCTGGCGGTCGGCTTATCCCGGAAAAAAAGAAAGTGCTAGATATATGTAGTGAGCAAAAACTTATTTATTATTTCACATGGCTTAATTCCACTGCACAATAACTAATGGTGCCATCATGGTAGTATCTTAAAAAAAATTGATCCTTGACACAACTTATAACTACAACTTCTTAACTTCTTTTGCCTTTTACGCCGTGTATTATTTTACCGGGGTGACAGGAGGTGGAGAATAGAGAGGAGTGGAAGTCTTTGGCTCATCAGTGGGAAACGAAGCGAGCTAAAGAAAAAAAAATAACGATTATTCTTATAATGTTCTAAACCAGCACATCATTCAAAACAATTCATTTGTTTGTGAATACATATCAAGTTGCTGTTAAGTATAGAATATAATGTCACAATCCTTCCTTATGTGGCGTACAAATATTATGTCAATCTTATTCATTTCACGAATCAAAAAAATGAAAATATGCCAATAAATTAATTTTAAAATTTTCATTTCCTATTTATTTCTATTCATTATTGGTTCAATACCCTTTCCAAATAAATTAGACATTAGAATTACAATGAACAAACATTGCAACTATATCATTGGGAATATAATCGGCGCAGTTGTACGTCATTAAATTCTTAACTGTTGCCATTGATGCTCGTGTAATCCAACTAAAATAGACTTTCCGATGCTTAACCCGTTAGGTACTAGTTGTACTGACAAATCCGATCTGTACTAACGAACACACTGTAATTATAGTCAAGCCGGATGTTAACCCTCCAATCGACTGTGTTTTTTCAACAAAAAGGTCAATTCAATTATCTCTCTACCTGTAGTGAAGGTATTAAAAAAAAAAGCACTTCGTCGGAAGTAGTGAAATCGATTTCTACCGTCTCGCTCTCTCGTCTAAGTACTTACGATCTCTGTAGGTATTGGTAAAAGGGATTATTTTTTGTCACACTCACTCACTTAGCCCGAAAAAGCCACTCTGTGCTAAGGTCGCCTTTTGCAATTTTAACATTATCAATTTTACATTTGATCGTAAATAAAGATTATATTTTTATTAATTGCTTAATTCACCCCCTTACGTTAACCTACATAATAGTAGTCTATAATAACAAGCAAGTAGATGCGCACTTCTCCAGAGAATGGCCCGTACGCCGAGGGGCTGCCGAGAGGCCGCTGAGGGCTTGGCTGGTGGGCTTATCCCTGAAAAAAAAAACCTACATAATTACAATGTTTATCTTATTTTAAGTCCTGTACTATAATAGGATTTGATTTTCTGTAAGCCGTGTGTTGACGGCGAATGGCATGTGTCACCACCCCAGCCCAATTTTTCCCGTCGTGAGGGTAGAAAGACGCGACCGAGGAAGCTCTCCAGGGGACGGGCAGCAGCGCTCTCTGTGAGTTAAACCACAACACCACTGCGATCGCCAACTTGCCAAAATTGGCATTTCTCCCTAAATTATCATGGCGCCCTCGGCGCGCAGTCGACGTCATGTGGCTAGTGATGATCTGATTGTCTTATAATTTTCAAAAAAACGTCAGTATGAAACTCAAAAAATGTACAGTTTATTTTATTGCCATTAAGTTACCTACAACAAAACTAAAGTGCCGTTACTACAGCTACAGCAAATTTGGTTCTGTATGCGCTTAACAATTGTGCAATGTCACACATCAATGTTAAAGTGCTCTTAGAGAACAGAATTAATAAGTTGGCTGAATCTTTGGGTTCTATCATTATTTGTACATTCCAGAAATATAGGTAAAATATAAAATTTATAAACAAATTACTTTATTTTTCATGTCTTCAATCATGACTTACTGTATTACTAATAACTAATATATTATATTTGTGTAAAAAATTTCGCTCGTTAATTAGAAAATGCTTTGATCGGTCTGTGTACTTTTTCTTTGATTACCTATTATAGTTTGATTGTGTCAAGTCTGTTATTTCAGTGAGTGAAGTCCTATTTATGAGTTTTAATCTCGTTTTCAGGACACCAACATCTCCGAACAACATAAACCCTATTTGAAAATAGCTTTAAAAAAAAGAAACCGCAGAAAGTCCTTTACAAAATTGTTCCCTCTATCTTTTTGCAGCACATCCAATCAGAACTATATCATTAGCACATAGCGCGCCGAACCCCATGAAACCCCCCTCCCCCGGGCAGCCGCCATGCCGTCGCCGCCGCACCCCCCTCCGTCGCCCGCGCGGTCAACCACCCCATGGCTCGGTTTTGACCATCCGACTGTACTAAGCTGGCTCAGCGCATGACCTAGAATGAAGCTGGAAGTACTCTGTGCTATAACCATTATAGTACTCTGGAGACGTGAAGCGATCTCACATGGCCTTTTTATGGGTTTCAAGCGTTTATATACGTCGTATATTTGTTTCGAAGTTGCGGTGCAGTGTGACGATATTAAGCGTGATTTACACTTAAGATACGAAGGAGTTATAAATTGACGTAACTAAAGTGATAGGTACAGATCGATTAATAAGAGCTGACACGTTAACAGTACTCATATTAGTGCTAGTTGACTAATACAGCATGTCTTTTTACGCGTTTCACTAATCCTTGTGGCTTAGTGTCATGCCTCGTATGCCACGTGACTGTCATCGGAAAATGAAAACAATCACTCTGTATTCGTATGTGTCTGTACTCGTTTATTCACAGACACTAGACAAGCGTATCGTGTCAATATGTTAAGTTGCCAGCTCTTATTAATCGGTCTATTTAGTCTATGAGCTATTATTTTGTACAACTATCCTTCTCATTTGACTTACTAAATGTATGACATAGAACTACAACATAACAGGCGGTCACGTAAATTCTGGATAATGGTCTCTAATTTTAGTTTTTGTTTGCATTCCACTCTTTAATAATTATAAAACTGAAACATAATGTTAAGAGCGTGACAACAGAATTTATTGATAATTCACACAAATAATACCTTCACACGAGAGCGTCTGTAGTCCAGTTGGAGAGCGTCTGTAGTCCAGGTTGGTCGGATACTTGACTTGTAACCGGGTGGTCGCGGGTTCGAGTCCGGCTACTGGACGTGTACCAATGGGACTCTTTCAGAGGCCTATGACGCAACGGCAACCTCGTACGTGAAGGACAACATCGTGATGAAACCCGCACACCACGAAGGTCTTAACCCTATAACGCGATGGCTCACCTCCTGTCACGTTGGTTAAATACGCTTGGTGAACCGTGGGCATTTGCTTACTAAGCAAGTGCCTCTGCCTACCCCGCTTTGGGATCAAAAGGCGTGAAGTGTATTTATTTTTTTATTATTATTTTTACTTTCACACGTTACTGAGAAAACTGAGACAGTTAATAGAATTTGTGACAAACACATGTATGCACTCAGCTGCATCTGTTTACATAATGTGGCATGCATAATCCAATAACTACTTAATTACAATCCGTTGAGTATATGCAGACTACTCAAGAGAATCTATGCCGACGAGCACTGGCAGATTTTCATGTGCATTCGAAATCTAAATAACTTTAAAAAAAAGAATAAACTTCAGTCAGTAAATTTTGACATATTCGTGGTGGTCTCATCGATGCTGTAATATTCTAAATGATGTGAGACAGAACTGAATCAAATTTAAATGTGACTAAATGGGAAACACCAGTTACTAGCAAAAAAAGAATTATCCAAATTGGTTCACCCAGTGAAAAGTGTTGAAAAACATAATAAAATATAGTTGAATTGAGAACCTCCTCTTTTTTTTAATCTGTTGAAAAACAATCTTCTCAATTTATCTTAAAGCTTCATTCGTGCAGCGTTAAAAGAAATAAAATACATATTTGACGATGCCAATCTATTTATGACAAAACGCACCGACTTCCCTTTCCGGCTTAAAGGAATAAGCAAATCCACATTAGCAAACGCCGGGTCAAATATCACTGGTGACAGAAATAATAGCAAAATCGTGTCACATAAAGTACACGCCGTGCCTTCCACTCATTTTATAAGGACATGTTAAGCTACACATAGTACTCAGTAAAAACACCCTTAAGGTACACAACAATAAGAGACACATAGCTCACGTTATATTCGGTATTGGCAAGTGCGTTAAGGTACCGAGAATGGTACCTACATCTGATTCTGCTTTGTATCTACATACGCAGGCCAAATCAGTTACGAACCCCATAAGGTTCTGAAGGTTAGTTATTGTGAACATCTGGCTGCGGGTTTTGCGTTATGAAAGGTAATGTTGGTTTCGTACCTCGTTTTGCAAACTTCTGTTCATACTCGAGACAGTTTTGATTATAAATAGGGTGGTTTTTGAAACTGTAATGGTCTTAAAGGATTAATAAAGTTTTATTTCACAAACATTAAGCAGAAGTTACTTTACACATCAGTAAAGCGATTCACGTCCTTTCTTGGTATTAAATTAGTAGAACGTGGTTCTAAAATCGCACGCTTCTACTGTCACTTCATTATGAACAGACGATGCATTGGATTTTGAAACAAAATTGATGGCAAATTAATAACACCTAAGAACTAGAATAGCTCTACTTGAATCCTTCTAGTACAAAACGCTACGTGGTTTCAAACCATCTACGGAATGCTACGAAAATACTACGACCTTTCTACGGCGTAGAACTCGAAAGTAGAACATATTTTTTCCACTAGTTGCAGAGGTTGTCAACTCAGGACATACAAAACCATTATAAAGTGTACTACATAACGTGGAAAATACAACTGTTTTCCAGCTCAGGTGGAATCAGTACATGGCTACAGTAGGCGGTGCACACAGTTTATAGAAGGTAATAAAATGTTGCGTACGCCTGACAGTAAATTAAGGTAAACCTAAAGTCAGGTTTAAGATGGGAAGAAATACAACTTTGTCTCTTTGTGACTTTTCTATTAAGATTTATATTGTTTTAGAGACAATAAACGCACGTAATAAACAAACTTTGTTCCATTCTGTTACTTTATTTGAAGAAAAAAAAATCTTTTGGTGCAAATATTTCGCAGTAAGTACATAGTGATAGTTTCTGATAGTTATTGATATACAGAAACAAAAAAAATATATTCGAGGTTCTAAATAGTTCACAATTTGTAAGTAGGTTGAATGGTTTGAAATTGTTTAAGATATTTTTAAATATTATAACTCCTAGTAGAAATATGTTATATTTTATTTTCTTAGAGATCTAACCAACTGGTTATTCGTATATCAAACACGTGAAACTGATACTGCTAATTAACGTGTTATTCGTACGAGGGTTAATGTGTAATTAAGTACAAGAAAATAAATAGGGGATAGGAGTCATTTCCTCTCATACCTATGTCAAAGCCCCTTTATGAGCTGACACAGCTTCTCTTCAGTTTTAAGCACAAGGCGTGTTCTTACAATGTTCATACTTAATTTGTTTTATGTAACAGTGTAAAACTAATTATAATCTTCTAGATACTTTGTTGATTTAATAGAACTTCCAGAAAAAAATAAGCGACTTCAAACAGTAAAAAATTAGGACATATGTGGATTTTGATGGATACCATTGTTAGAACTTAAAATATGTAAAACTCGGTTCACCCAGCCGAAACCGGTAACATTCGTAAGAATACCAGTCCAATTAAGAACCTCCTACTTTTCTGAAATTGGTTAAAAAACAGATAATTATCAGCATTATTTATTCTGTCTATAAATAAATTCACTTATCCCAAATCGACCATCTTGCTAAGTAAATATCATATCACTAGCACATAACCATAACTATAGAGCAAATTTGTCTTAGTCCGTCGTTACACGCTTTCAAAATGGAAATGTATTAAACTCGCTTTAAAGTGTGATTGTCGCCGTTTCTTTATTGCATTCCCGTTGAAGTCGCCTTTGATTTATAGCCTCAATTTGGCAAGGTTGTCGTCTGCAGGCCGACATGCCGGAGAGGCCTGCGCCCAGCACTGCTTCAGCTCATCCCTATTGTTTAATTAATCTTCAGAAACGTCCTGTACTCCACTTGCTCCCTTGCCCTTAAACTCGTTAAAAAGTTTCAAGTAACATTTGCCCAAGATAAGCCACATTGAGACGTCAGTTTTCGCTTCTAACTAATCCACTGTTATAATTAAAAGCGTTAAATATTTCACTTATTGTATTTTGCACCACACTCCGTCTGTTTCATGCCAATTAATTTGTAAGAGTTTTCCGGCTCGCCGAAATTAATTCGCCGACTTTGGATTCGGTTTTTGTTTGAATAGAAGGAACACTTGAGATGGCTATTCATATAATATTTTGTGAGTTACGAAGATCTTTGGGAAAGGTTTAAATTGAATTTGCTGTTTCAAAGATAGGTGTTATTTCGATTCATTGCGAGCAGACATAAGCCATCCGCCATTATAAGCTGGTTGCCGGTTGACGAAGACTGTTCGCCCGCACAATGGGCACTTAAGGGCTCCGGGGCATAAATCGCAAGATTGCACTGAATTATTGATGCAGACATTGAGGAGTGTTAGACTATTGAGTTCACTTTAGTACGTCATCATGCATTTCACAGCACACTGCACATTATACCGTCATAATATTTGCTATGTGTATCAATTTAGGGTAACATTACGGCACTTGATGAATTTCACTAGGTATTAATAAATCCTGTACAAGTAAACAATACATATTTCTAGTAGCTACAAGTACCTACTAGATTAGCAACAGTAATATTTTTCCGCATGAGGAACCTACAAGAAAATATTATGCGAGTCGCTTATTCAATTTCTTTTGCCTAGTTCTAAAGAATCTGGACAGATGTAAAACAGAACTTCACAGTAAAACGTAAGTGGCTCCCCCCATCTACCCCCGTGACGTCACTGTTCTTTACATTCCTTCAGTAATACTTTACATATTCATGGTGAGCTATGAGACAGGACGATGGCGTGCGCAAGACAAGTTACAAAGGCCCTTGGCAGTCTATTAGTCAAACAGATAGGCCGTTCAAGCGTTCTGCGTATATTGGCCGGGCATAATGACATACGTACTATAAAGCTACATACATATACGTCATTGTATGTGATAATGCCAGTTTATGGCCACTGCTTGCCGGACAGCCTCCAATGTAACGCGATGTGGCGTGAATTAGACATGCTGAAGGCAATGGATCAGCTATTAATCCATGCCGTAATGGCCATTTGAGAAAGCTGAAGATTTATTAGGTACGTATTTGTCCTGCACATGTTTGGATTATAAAAATAACTAGCTGACCCTGCTAACGTTGTTTGCCCAATGTTAACAGTGTTTATCTGCTATTCTAAAACAAAAAGATTTCAGATGAAGGTTTATCCTCTGAAATCATTCAGAAAATCGCATCAAAATCCATTGCGTAGTTTTAAAGATCTATGATGGCGACTTTGTTTTCTACTATGTATTTATTATTACTATTGGATAGATTTACCAAGCTCATATCAATTTGACGTCACTTCCACACAATAACCAGTTCCAGGTAGACCTGTAAATGTGCTTTGTTCGAATAATGCTTTTATGGGTAAGGTAGTTAATATTTAAGCTTCACAGGAAGTGTCATACATACGTTAGTTATTGGTACACTATGAACGAAGAATAATAATTGAATGACGCAACAAGCTCGTAAAAAGTTGCTTACATAATTCAATTAGTATAAATTCAACAGCAAGAACAAGTCGTATCGTAGGTATGTTACTTTATTATCATTAACAATGTATACAACATTACATAGGACATACAATATACAACCAAAATATAGTACAACATATAGTAAAATAATATAGTAAGTACGTATAGTACATACAATTGCATAACCAAAATATCTCCAGCACATGTTGCAATTTATGTTTACCTTACCTTGTATATACAAAAAAATAAAAGAGTTTTAACAAGACATAAAGACATAAGATAAACATGTAGGTAATACTATCATCTTTATTTTACGAGCTGAGAGTTACTTACCAATATTGCATTTGTTTGCTAAAGTTTTAGGGCTGTATGACATACCTATACCATGAGAGAGAATATTAACATTGACTGAATAGTTGGCGTATATCAACTTAGACCAGAAAGCCAAGTCTGCTATACTCTCGTAGTTGCAACATTCTGGCAACGTTGCGGAAAAAGATGTGCTTCGCTGTTTTACTAAGGACGACAGTGAAATGAAAGTAACGAAATTAGCAGTGCACATCGTTCGCTGCTACGATTCCAGAGCGATATCGCATCGCTCAGGAATCATCAGCTGCAGGTACCAGAGTGTAGTAAGTAGACTTAGGACCCAATCTGCCAGTATACGGAGTACATCTGACCAGCTTTTGAAATCTTTACTATCGTTGTTCTAACTTCATAAATACCATGGACAATGTCTATGTTCTGAATAAGAGACCCATTGGTTAATTACCTATATATTAATAAAAGCTGACATCTTAACACATTTACAGTACGTGCTTGAGCAGTGTCGATGAATAAACGAGCGGTGTGACGTATCACTTTTAACAAATACACACCCCCTTACCAATAAACGCGTTATCACTTATACAACGGTTATTATAGGTCTACTTGAACTGGTTATTCCGTATCTGACATACAACTGACAAGTTAAGTTGATCTTTGTGTATCTTCTAAATAGCAATTTCGCCATTATTAGTAAGGCCCATAATGTTTTTACATGTGGCAAACAAGGCATGTCACTAAACCTTATGGCTTACCGACACGCATAAAACACATAAGATAAAAAACATGTTGTATTAGTAAAATTGTATTAGTGTGAGTACTCTGAACGTGCCAGCATTAACTCTTTCCCGGACAGTAAACGCCTATATGCGTCATAAAAATAAAACATCTATTGTGTCTATTTTACTGTCCGCTAATGTGTTAATCGATCTGTACTGACAACCAATATATTTACGCTGAACCACGTACTGTTTTCTCTTTAGGAGCTGATAGACTTTAATATTCACTGACAGAACATCGAGCATTCGGTGTTTTTATATTTGTCGAACAGACCAACGCTAAAATATCACGCTAAAACGCTAGAATCCATACATTCCATTTACGCGAACCAAACGGTTTGCAAACTGAGAAACGGTCAAACTTCATGGTGCGAACCGCTAGGATGTGGAATGACTTGCCGGAGTCTGTGTTTCCTGCGCAGTAGTCTGGAGGTCTTCAAGTCACGGGTAAATAGGTACCTAATGAACGTGTGCTCCATGGTAGACAACACCGCTGCTTAACATCATTCACTTTAAAAAGAAACTCGTTTTTTGTCTGTGATGTAACGCTCGCAAGGATGCCAAGTTAAGGTTTAAGTCTATCTGCACATTTTTACAAACGCCAAGGTAATGTCAAATAATGAAAAAAAACACACACACACACATTGTATAACTTTTGTTGTTAGTAAATGGGTATCGAATCACACGAATACAAGTCGAAGAACTCAACGACAATATTGTTTACACTTATTTTTCTCTTTCTGTGCGATAAATGTCCATTTCACCACCGCAATTAAATAATGGAGTGAAATTCGCGGACAAACAGACATTTCATTGTTTTCCAAACTGAAGGAGCGCACAGTTCTCGACAGCAGTAATCAGTATTTCCAGTGACTGCCTGTAATCGTCCCACTGCCGTATCAGTTCAGATCAACACGTACAAACACAACAAACTGTAACAACTGAGCTATATTGTAGTACAAAGTCTTCTCGGATAGAGGCCAGACCGTAATTTCAGTGTTTACCTGAACACGCGTGTGACAGCGGGGTATAATTACAGTGAGCAGAGGCCGCCGACGCTATCGCCCGAATAAATTAGGGTGCATTTACATTTGCCGAGCGGCGCAGCCGTTATCGCGCGATGTGTGAACGCGCCCTACGGTGACACGGCGACGGAATCTGATGACTATGGGGCCTAGATTATTACGGTCCCTCCTATTCTAATATTACGTATGTTATGATTACCATTTAGTAGCTTTATTTACTACTGAGCCGTCAAGGGATACAAGGTTTCCACCATTTCATCACCGTTTGGAGGACAAAGTATGTTTATCTTTGGCAAAATTTCGCGCTGTAATACTCGGTTTATAATCTATAAAAAAAATACACTTCACACCTTTTTTCCCAAAGCGGGATAGGTAGAGGTACTGGCTAAGCAAATGCCCACGTTCACCAAGCGTATTTAACCCAACGACAGGTGGTGAGCCCATCGCCGTTATAGAGCTCACACTTGTGGTGCGGGTTACATCACGATGTTGTCTTTCACCGTACGAGCGTTGCGTTGCGTACACAGCCTCTGAAAAAGAGTCGCATTGGTACACGTCCAGTAGCCGGACTCGAACCCCCGATCTCCCGATTGCAAGTAAAGTATCCGACCAACTGAACCACAGACTATTACTAAGGTAATTAAAATAATACACTTCCCACAAACATAATATCTGTTAGGCCAAAACGAACTGTCATCCACCACGAAACGGGATGATTAAGAATAAAGAAAAGAAAATATCAGTGGTCTTTATATTACCCATAAAAACACGCTCAGTATTAGATTCATTATATCTCGATATTGGCGGAAATCTCCATCCAATCTCTCGGGGAGCTCGCCTCACTCTTGTAATTTCTCGGGAATAATTTTATTTATTAGTATACCCTCGTGCGGGAGCCCATTCCTCGCCTCATTGACTTACAACGGTTTTTATATAGAGCTCGCATATTGACTTACAACGGTTTTTATATAGAGCTCGCATAAAGCTTCACACATATTTTTTTTTTTCTGTATGGGAAAGCGGGATCTCTTACCACCTCATTATTCTGCGGATGACATTTAATAAAACATTATACGTTTTCGGTTAAGGCGTTTACAGAAATTTTATATTATATGTAGATCTATAATGTTTAGGGGTGGCAGTAATGTGCGGTGTTTGAAGGTTCATGAAAAGCTATGAAGAGGGAAATGGGCGAGTGTTGATATGGTCCTCGTTTTTCTTTTGATCTTTTGTTTTAAACACAGTGAATTAGCGTTTGACCACCACCGTGAACTTGTACTTTCTAATAAGTTTGTTTTTTTCATAGTATACAATCAAGTCGATTTCCATTGTATCCCCATGTAGTGTGCTTAGATGTGAAAAACTGTGCAATCGTGTAATTCATGTGGAAGGTTTATATGTACCTATAATACAGTGGAGTCCTCTCACATAAGCCGGAGCACATTGCTAGCATCTTGTGGAAATAGCAGTATTTTCTTTTCACAATTAAAGACTACATCTTTTTTTTTCTAATTTGTGGTTTGACAGACTTATTTTTTTTTCAACCTTAAGAAGTCGTAGTGAGGTCTCATCATGAACTGGTGGTGCGAACAATGTAAATCGGAGATAAGCTCACCACACACCATAATGTTTGACGAAATATGGGAATGATCAGTGAAACTACCTCTGTTCGGATCACGGGCCCTCGGTCTCATATAAAATTCAACTGTTTCCGTTTTCTGTGCCTTAAGTATAAGTATAGAATAAATTATATTATTTATACATTATGTCTAGCTAACTATCGTGTTCAAAAGTTCTAAAAGCATTCGATGTATTGATATAAGTACCTACGTCGTACCTACCAAAAAATTGCTAATCGCCATTATTAGTTTAAAAAGTACCTACTATTTCGTGATGTCGAAAATAATATTTAATTTCGATGTGTTTTTGTCTCGGTAATGTATTCGCTTCATTGAGCCAAAGCCATTAACCTACACTATACATCTAAAAGAACACACGTGAACCAATTATACAAGTAAAAAATCGAATAAGAAAGCTCGACGCAAACGAAAAACGTTTAATACAATTAGTCCGCATTGGGACAATTGACAAATTGCGCCAGAGCAGATTTACCACACAATTAGTTTTGTCGAGTCCGACGCGTTTGTATACGGCAAATATTTAAACTGGCGATCGACGGCCTGTGACCGCCCCCCTACCCAAATACTAATTACTGAAACCCAAAGGAAAAGCCTAATTTTACTTTGCGCATTGTTATTTGCCGCAATGTTTGTGTTTTTGGTAAATATTATTTACATTCGCGTGTCATTAACTAAATAAATTATTGGGTGCTGAGGATTATGTAGCTACCATTCGCAGACACAATTATCCAGCTGTATTATACGGCTCCTCCTGCTACGTCGATTAGACATAGTGAAGCGACGGGACTGAATTGGAAGGTAACCCAGTTTAAGAAAATCTGCGCCGGCTGAGCGCCATTGTAGAAGCTTAGATAGTGAATTATTAGTGCATTACGCGAGTGAATTTTCCGCGGGGGTGAGTTTAGCAGCCGCCGAGCCTGTGACGTCACCACCCGCCATCGTGCCTTCATTTGTTTCCTGGTGTCACAGCTTATCGCGTGGCGCAATTATTACAATTTGTCTGCTCCTCCCCTTATCTCGGCGACTTCTCGCCGACTCTGTATAAAGACAGACGTATTCAGCAGATTCTCTCGCGCCCCGCCATTTTAATTTTCTAAACTCGGCGCCATTTTTTTTTTTCAACTCAAAACTTTGAGTAATGACAACGTCGTAAATATGGACCGCCGCCACTGAAACGCCAGCACCAACACCGTAGCTCGGAGGCATTTTTTTTTTCGTTCCCTACCTAAAGTGTACTTTTTCATTGCCTGCCCGACCAAGCTTGATGTTTATTGTAAAACTAACTTTTTCTAGCCGTTTTCAACTTAAATTCTGTACAAAACTTATTTCCTAAATCCGACTACGTTTTATCAACCTACGCGATTTAAAATTGCCACTATCCAGCGCTCCTAAAGGCAAATTGCTTGAATTAGTATCCGGCATGCCGTGGGCCATTACATAAAGCGCATCTTCTCCGTATTTTTATAGCGTCTCCTGCTAAGGGGTAGGCGTCGTTGTCGCGACAAAATGTTCAATTTTAGATACAAATAAAAAAGGTCGGACGCATCGCATGGAATATTAACGGCACACAATATGAGCGTCGACACCCGGCCTCCGCGTCACAAGTGCCAAAATGATGTTATTCTTTTCCTCGGGAGGTAATAACCCGGGTAAAACCGACCGGCCTCGAATATGAAATCCAGAAAATGTTTACGCTACGTGATAATGAGAGGCTCAGTATCCGATCACGGGCTACGTTTCCGCAGCAATTACAAATCTAATCGCCGCTCCTTATAATACACCGTAATTGTTTCCTCTCGGACATTTCGGAAAACAGAAAAGACCTTTCTGTGTTGAGACCCTCATCAATGTCATCTAAATAATTAATAGAATCGCGAGGACAAAAGCCGAAATATTTGTGAATTCAAAACATCTCGATGACATGTAAAAGAGCAGAGAGTCGACCGGCTGACGAGCCGCGGAGGCGCGCTGTGTCGCGAGGCCCCATTATGTGTTCCATTTTCTGAATGAATGGACTCGTGAAAAACAAAGATGAGGAGTAGTCTGTTCTAATTTTATAGCAGCATATTTTGACGTTTTGTGTTCGGGCGTTAGAGTTGGTTTTGCCGCACACGTGTGGCGAGCTGTCACGGTGTGATGGAGCGCCGTCAGATGCACGCGAGCTCGCAAATATGTCGGGATAGAGTGATGATTCCAGCGATCACTCGTCTACTGGCCTAAAGGTCATTATGGACGAATAGTACGGCGCAAATCCCATCGGAAACTCACAATTTGTAATGGTGAGGCCGAGCAGCGGTCTCTCTAATCCTAAAGTGAATTATCCCGTAAGCTTATGCAGTAGACAAATTAACTTCGTTCATCATAGTATACCTTTCGAAACCTAGAGAATAGTTAATCGCAAAGTGATCGAAGTTTCAGCAAATTATTTTAGTTCCAGAAATAACTATGTTTAGTAGGAAAGTGGGAGTCATCCAATTAATTGTCTTATTTGATCCTAGTATTGTTAATAATTTGTCTTTTGGCCATTTGGTATCGTTTTCGCCGTTCTAATCCAGTCATGTCTATTGCCCGTTGAAGATTCCACTCCCGACCTACGGCTGGCCCGTTTCGCTCGCCAAACACCTCTGTAATTGCATAGTTAATTTACCGAACTACTTACACACACAGACTGGTGAACGTAAACAGGTAATCGGTGACACTGAACTCGGGCACTCTAGAGAAACTTAAATAGGAAAAGGTCAGGTTATATTGGTTGATGGTTCCCACCCACTCACAGATCTGGCGAGATTTACAGTTTGGTCTTTGTACAGTAACGTTTTCACGTCAAATAGGTAATTTGATAGGTACATCCGTGACCGTCCGTATTAAATAAACAAATAATAAATACCTGAATTATTTACAATTGGTGCAATGTAGACACGGGGGCGTTGGTCTGTGACTATTTGTCAGAGGATCGTCAACATAGCCAAATTTTCTTCTAGAAATAATTAGTTTTAAGTCATAATCCATTAGTGTCCTGGTGGAAGGTGGCGTGAACAGTACTCGAAACCGGAGGTCATGTATGAACAGATGTATGAATGTACCTCTAGATGAAGCAAAAGGGGTATGTCAGGACCATGACAAATGAAGATCTGTAGTCTCTACCTACCCCTCTGGGAGACAGGCGTGAAGTGTATGCATGTATGTAGTTTTAATAAATTAGTTACTTCATCAGGTATTATGGAATCTAGTATAAATACATAAGTGTATCAATATATTATCAACATCATCATCATCGTGTTAATACACTAACGTACGTGTTAATGTACTGAACATTTTACTTACTAAAGCTAGCTATTACACGTACGTACTGACCAAAACGATTTTCCTTCTTTTTCGTCTTATATTAAATTACCACTTCCTGAAAACATGTACCAATATTTTGCGGAAATAGAACTTCTAGTTCTATTTTTTTTATAATCATACCATCAAATCTTTAACATTATTTAGACAACACTATTGCATGCAGAACATACCAAGGGCCATTAAATTCATGAGCAACAACAGGAAAAGAGCAAATCTACCGTTTGATCTGTGTTTAATTAACAGAAGATTGATGAATATCGAATTATGTCGGTACAGTGTTGCGCGTTGTAATCAAGTGCGGTTAAGTCCGGCTAATGTTTTGATCAGGAATCGGACATTCAGTTTTAATCGGCATAAGCTTTGTAAATGCAGGTTTCATTTCGGAATCCGAAAAACCTTCCACCAAAATTCCTGCACTTCTGCCTCCTAATCCAAATTCTGCTATTGATACAATTAATGTGAAAGTTTGGACGCATGTGTAGATTATTTCACGCAAAAAGAAGACACTGTTTGCCAAGACTGCATAGGGACGTAGAACTACCTTGTGGCTTTAAGTGACAATAGAATAAACCCTTAGGACTGTATTCATAAAAGTGACCCAAACGAGACAAATGAGCCTCAAGCATTACATAAGCATTGTTTTTCTTTCAGAATATGGGCCTTAATGAGTCAATGCTCTTTCACGCCTTTTGTCATCGTGCATTTTTTCATCGCTTGAGTGCACCATATAAATGTTAACTAAACCTAACTACATAGTAGCGTAATGCGCTAGAAATATTGTTTCCTTCTTAAACTTCACTATTTTCTAGAACGCTGGCCAGCAATTATTGTTATCATTTTAAATAATCACATTAGATACCCAGCTCTTATACCACGCGAGAGTTGCAAAGGTACCAACATAATTTGCATAACGTTAAAGTTCTGCCATCAAAGCAGTTTCCGCCGGAAGCATCTTCTGTATCCACTCAAAGATATTGATATTGCTAAAGAAATGCTACGGATGTATTTCACAGTGGGCTCATTTCCATAATGCAGCGGCTCGCTTTTCAGGGCATTCAAGTTATTCTTTCAGGTAGCTGCCTAATTCAAACAATTGCTTTGGAACATTTCCCACGTGGGAGATTAATTGCTTGAACTTACTCTGAACCGGTGGTCGTTTATTGCGACTTCAGTCTCGATGGTGATCGAATGTCATACTGAAAAAAGCTGAGATGTTTCAACGTTTCTGTTGGTATATACCAGATTTGGGTAGAACATTTTGCATTAAATACCTTCCATAAACTTTCGAATATTGTTGATTCTCATTTTTACGTCGTGTGTAGTTAGTGAATATATGGTATTCTATACTCAACACTGAATATCGAGAGATAAACTGTTTTTTTATTAAACAGCTATCAGTCGTGAACTGTCAATACTCTTAGAGCCTATATTATGGGTGTTACTTTTGGACTAGGTACTTCTATTTTGTATAGGTATTGTAGGTATTTGTATAATTCATATCAGTAAAATCATAATATGGTAAATTCTTGTCATATTAAGTGTAATAATAAATATCGATGCTAAATTAACCAACACGTAGATAGCTATGTACCGTATCATATTTTACTACAGCGTTTCTAACCACGACGAAACAATCCAGATAGATCGAATTTCAGAATCATTGCTGCCTACATGTCGCTCAATTACAAACAAAGCCTCGCTATCGATTGGCCTCCGCCATTCCGTTCGATCTCTATCGTCATCACCATACATCGGTCTGGCGGTATGTAATCCGGCCATCAGAGGGTAGGAGCTGAACATGTCGGGGATTAAATTGCAAGTGCGCTGATGTATTTATAGCGGGCATTGAGACAAACGAGCGTGCCCATGATGGACTCCACTCGTTATACGAATTAATCGAAGCACGATTGTGCGCCGCTGCAGCCGACCTGCGCACCTGCAGGAGCCTTTAATGCCCCGCCGTTTGCACCAGGCTAATTGACGACACTAGACAAAACAAAACGGAAAACTTAAACAAACAGACGTACACTAAACAGGGGCATTTCTTTTAATAATGACCCTCCCATTCAAATGAAACAACAGCTTTTTGTCCTCACTTTTAAGCAAAGCATTAATTTCCATTTCTAACAAAAGTAGATCCAATTTGTAAAGAAAAATACGTAAGAAGAAATTTGCATTACAATTTGGGGGTTTCTTTTAAATTTTGTGCATCGATTGTGCTCTTGTATTTGGAACAGGCCGAGATGGCGGTCGCGGGATTTCCTTGTGTGCAACTAAATATTCAATGAGGCAGTAATAAGGTTCCGTGTGCACAGTGGGCGCCGTGTTCCGACCAGTGCTATTCTGCCTTGGAAAGTGTATCACGAAAATGGTATTATCCAGATTAGTGCAGTTGATTAAAACATTGCCTAATCTACATAAACAAATACAGCGTTTGTGTACAGTAAGCGAAATATATTATTCAGTAACCAATTATTATGTCATAGGGCACTGAGTATTTTTAAGCTTCAAAAAGAGCAATATAATAATGAAACAGCGCAAACAACTGTTTCTTTGTTTTAACCGTAAAATAATCGAAATGGAACCATTTTTTCTGACGTAGTTAGTGGTGTGTTCAATCAATGCAAAAAAAACAAACATAAGTAATTAAATTTTTCGTGTGTTTTTCACTAGTACAATCAATGATCCATCACTTGCCAGTGAACATTTTAAATATTTTTTTCAGTAGTTGCCAGTCTCCAATTCTTCTGGACTAGTGTATTCTGGTCTTAAAAACGGCGCACGCATCGCATTGTTCGCCCAATCATTACGGTGGAATATATGCACCTGCTCCCACACACGCCCGCCCAAACTAAATAACCGCCAAATCGAATTATTGCCCGTTCTCGGATGGCAACACTACACACGCTAGGGCTGATACTGGCAAATCGAATAAAACTGACCTGTCCAAAAAAATATGGTTGTTGTGAATTCAAAACGAATCCGAATACACAAACTGATCTTCAGTCCAGGTGAGGTGAACACAAATTATATCTCTGAGGTCTCTTATTTGAGAATGAGTGAAGGAGGTTATATTTTTCACTCCTAAAGACCTGACTGATAGTGATGGCGATCCTCATTTTTTATTTTTGTTCATATTTCATAACTCGCTAGGATAAACCGTTTATCCTAATTTTATATAACTTAGATATACTCAACGACCATTCCACAAAAAAAAGCTACGATTATTTCGGAAACTGTCAACCCTGTACAGTTCTGTGGGAAATGTCCCGCTGACCGTCTCTCTAAATAAATAAATGTTTATACATTCCACATATATATGAGGATTCACAAATAAATGGTAAGTGAACAACTTGGACGTTCCAGTCCAATTTCGGAGTTGGTTTGAATCCGTCGCGAATGGACGAGAACCATTGTAAAAGAGACTTAACTGAAAAGGTTTCTGGGTTTAAAATGAAGTCAGCTGTGACAAAGTTTGTGCAAGTCACAATGACACGGTGTAGGAGCCGTTCAAGGAATCTTGCAGTTACGGAATATTTCGGACATTTGGAACGTATGCTGGACTTTAACTATGTTTCTCTTTGTATATGAATCTTAGTGTGCACAGCTAGTTATTCTGCTAGAATGTTCTTTTGGTTGACAATGTGTGAATCAAAGACGTTTATTCAATTGAAAGTTAAGGCATAACCCACTTGTTCCTTTAATATCAGTTTATTTTTTATCTAAAAAGGAGATTCCTTGGCCAGCAGTGGACGTAATGTGACTGATGATGAGTTTGGATGTTTGTAACGAATAAACTCAAAGACTACTGGACGGATGGCCGTCAGCGCTAAAGTAACCTAACACTAGACCAATCAGTATGGAGATATAGGAGTTTTTAGAATAATGAATTTCACTTATGTGTGTGTACCTAGATATTTTATGGAAGCTTATTTTTGTCTATATGTTTATTTTTTGTAATTAAAATTATGGATTCTTTGACATGAATGATTTTATTTTGAACATGTTTTAAGTAAATTCACCAAGTACTTAAGTCGGAATATGAAAAACTGGCTTAGTCCAGTTTAGGGCCTCAATTCATTCACCATCATCATCATCAGCCACATAACTTCCACTGCTGGACGAGGGCCATATAGAGGGGTATATTAACAAAGCAACGTTTGCCACATCAGCTTGTCTAATAATTTACCAAAAAGTAGGTTTGTTATTTCTTTCCTACACCGTATCCATTAAGAAACGTCGTTTAGTCACGGAATTCGAATCTATATAAAACTATTACGTAGTCACATTCGATTACAATTTCCACAGAGAAGAATAACATTTCTATAAATAGTTAAATTGAATTCCAGAGTGCGGGAATGTGATATTAAATCACTCAAACATATGTTGATGCTAACATCTTCGCCTTTGTTTACCTACATCCGTATATTATAACTTCTCGGTTTCAGAGTGCAGGGTTTATTAAACATTTTGAAACAAACAGTCGCGTCGACCTACTTAAGTATGTTCCGTTGAGAAATGCCGCTGTATTCTTAGCTTGAGAATGAGATTTATACCCATTGGATTATTATCATGTTAGTCTCTTTCATTTCACATGAACCTTCGTGTCAGAATTAGATTTAATTCCATTATATTTTACTATAACTACCTGTTAATACAATGATTAACTGGAATACTCGCTCAGTTTTAAATATTGAAGCTCAATACTGGCTTAGTTTAACTCGGAACTCGGAATTGAATGTAGAAGATTGTTTTGTTTTCAGCACCTATTCACTTGCTAAGACATCTACGCACAAAAGCTCTGCTTACCAGTAGCTACATAAATAACAAGGCAAGCGTTAAAATATTTTACTGCAAACTGTACATGTTTACAGAATCTACAGTATGCTAAACAGCACTTCCAATCAGATTATAGGATACCTACGAAATTTCAACATCAAATTTGGGTGAAGAGATCAATCTACCAGAACTGTTCAGAAAATTATGCTTCGTTCGTAATAAAATTGTGGCTTTTATTCCGACTGCGACTGTACGTGCATCATAGTAGCGGAAGCCACGTTCCGGAAGTTGTGGCATTCGCTTTGTTTCGCGCTCTTTCCGCGCCTCCGATTGACCACACCTCGAGCCGTCAAGAAGAACACAGCTGAGTCAACAGCTTGAATACAAAGGCTTTGATCGCACAATGCCAAGCCTTCGGAACCCGTGAGCCTGGCCTTATTGTTTAACAGACTCATGGGATACACAAAATGTCCCCCAACTGGCACTTCCGCTGCTGAAATATCACCCACGTGCAAGCCCAAACCAGAATTTCGTATGCAAGTACGACCAGTCGAAAGCCATGCCGGTTCGTTACATGGGATATTTATAGCGTCTGCAAACAAAACTCGAACGAGCTAAGTGGTCTAAGTTCGTATACTAATTTAAGAGTTCGGCGCCGAAAGTCCGCCCCGCCGCCGCCGCCGCCCGCCCCAGTTTGTCATAACTTGCACCGTTCGAACCACCCGCCCCTACCTTTTGTAGGCAAATCTTGTTAATCAAAATACACCTGCATTGTACGCTACAACGCTGCAGCTATATTTTTTTTTTCGAAAATTCAATCCTTTGAACACGTTGTTTGGTAGAAAAATAATTCGGAACAGGGAATAAAACTGAACGTGAGTGGCGGCTAGAAACCGGCCTCGGCTATATTAGCATAGCTACTTAAAATTCAAAGCATTATGAAATGTGCCTCATTGCGGTGGAGCCACCGAAGGCGATTTAATACTCAAACACTTTTTGAGGTTGTTTCATTTTCTTCGCAACGTGAATCACGGCCGTGACTTGACTTCGGCGAGAAAAATACAGGGTGAAATAATAAATAGCGGTATAATGGGGATCTCCACGCTAAAGATTAGCAGCAAAGCCGGGACTTAGCAGTATTTATATGAATACCGGCACGCACGGCGGCCGCGACGACGCTGAAAACTCAACACTTTCAGGAGACACGGGACCGGCCAACCAATGAACGGTGACCTTTATTGACAAAAACGTTCTTTAAGATAGAGGTGCCATAAAACATTTAATGGATAGTCAGTCGAGTCCGTAACAAACCTTGCCAACAATGCTGCGGGAAAATGATAAGACGTGTAACCTACGGCGCCAGAGTGTAAGTTATGTTACGCGTAGTTCTTCCCTAGTTCAGACGATAATGCGAAGTGAAAGTCTATATAGTAAAAATATTTTTTTTTTGTTCATAACACAGACGACACAAATGTCAAGTAAATAGTCAGTTGCTAATTATTAACTGTTAGATTTACAATATCAGGCGAAAATTAAAAATACAAATCGAATGTACTTTTTCTTAAGGTTTTAATTAATAAAAACTTACCACTACTCTAAAAATATACGAGTTTAGATAGGATTCAGTAGGTACACCAGTTGATCAAAAGGTTCAAATTTGAAGAGAACAAAGCTGAGGTATTCACTGTAGATACTGGATATTGGAATATTCGAAATTTTGCGGGATTTGGGACAAAATCGAAATTTCAATTGAATTGAGCTAGACTGGAAATCTGAAGGTAAATAATAGGAAATATCTACCCAAAATTCAGGCTAAATTCGTGCTATCCTAGTGTACCTATTTAGGAGTTTATGTCCATATTCTGAAATATGAAACTTAGGTACGTAGATGTTACGTAGGTACCAACTAATACAATCAAGAATAACAAACAAAAATCCATGCCCAAATTTGTTCACGTTGATAACGAATTTATACGTCAATGTATCACCAAACACGTTTGAAAAGGCGGATAATAACGATGGATCATTCATTACATTTAGTTAGTTTCCGCCGACATCGCGGCCACATATCACAAAAGTTCAGTCCAACAGCGACGCAACTGAAAGAATCCGAACTCGTCCGCAACTCGAGCATCTGCTCCCCGGGATAAACTGGCCAACAGTGGCCGCTTCTAAAGTTCTACTAACTCGTTTACTTGATGTGCTGAACCCTAATTGTTGACTACCCGAATCGGCGACCGCCGAAGTCGTTTACTTTCACATTAGATAGGTATAGGATAGTTTTAATGTTGGTAGGGTGAATTACAAGAAGTTAGCTTCTGGCAAGTACAAAAAAGACATCGTAGTTGATAATAAAACATGTGCAGATGTGGAAGATTCTTTTTTCATAAGCATTTAATAAAAAAATAATAATAAAAATACACTTCACGCCTTTAATCCCAAAGAGGGGTAGGCAGAGGCACTTGCTAAAGCAAATACCCACGGTTCACCAAGCGTATTTAACCCAACGTGACAGGTGGTGAGCCCATCGCCGTTATAGGGATTTATTGTGGTATAAAATTAAATCATTTAAATTTAAAATATAAACAAGTTAGGTACCTAGTTTTCGAATAGCAATTTTAAAAAGTAAATCTTAGTTCAGAATCCATTACACTGAATACACAAGCGAAATAAGAAAATTAATTTGAAAACTAACTACCGTACACAAGACAAAGAAAACGGCCGAAACCGCAAACCAACAAAGTGTACAGAAGGTAAAATCTAAACATCACCCATTAAGCATTCACGGAGGCCGCACTTCATATCGCTTGTATTAAATTAATATTTTAGTAGAGAGGCAGTGATTGTCCGGTATTAAATCTCCGTGCTGTGGTATCCAGGTGTGTAATGAATACAAACTGTGGGCATGGTGAGGAAGGGGGGAAGTCAGAGGCAGGTGTGATTTATGTCGGGCGGAGAGAGAAACCGCAGGCCCGTGGAGTCTCAAGGCATAGACTTCCCCGCGGGTCCCTAGCGGACAATTTGTGTACCAAGTGATACATTGTACAGCTCAAAGTACCTGCCGCTCTTATGGCCATGGGATGATCATACAAAGCTCGTGGGTTCGTCTGCCTTTTAAAAGTTTGTGTTTAATTACAGGACATATTAAATTAATTTTATTACACCTCCGTACTTGCGTAAATATTGTATTATTGATATCAGTGAATTGTGTTTTTTAAATTATCATATAATGTAAAGTAAAAATATACCTGCGTTGTCGAACTAAAACCAACAAAAAGCACGTCTACGGCTACGGCCGACCCTACATAACATAAACGTTTAGATACTGCCCCATTACCAATGTT
This sequence comes from Conopomorpha cramerella, assembly GCA_012932125.1. Taxonomy (NCBI): domain Eukaryota; kingdom Metazoa; phylum Arthropoda; class Insecta; order Lepidoptera; family Gracillariidae; genus Conopomorpha; species Conopomorpha cramerella. Next base: position 58,012 of record SJJU01000061.1, read on the forward strand.
TGCTGGATTCCAGAAAAACATTACATTTGCCCTCCCTTCTTTATTGTTTCTACCTGCCGGGGCCAAAATCTACCTATATTTTATTCAGGAGATTTTTTTGATACCAAGCCGGAGCCTAATCTCGGAAAGGTATTGAGTCTTAAATTATTAGTTGAGTTTTCAAGTGGAAATTCGCGAACGCAAAATTAGATTAAGTCGGCGGAAGGAAGCTACCTACGCAAATTTGACAGCCAGCAAAAAGCCGCAGGAGCACCCTAAACTCATCGCCGACAAGCGAATCGAGGAGTACATTTTAAAATTCAACGTAACATTCCGAACTTTCCTTTATAAGTACGACCGAGAAATGCGAACACGAAACTTCCTTTCCAATTTTCTCTGAATGGCCATTAGGATGAGGAATGCAAAGTAGATTCCCGACTGACTCGAGATATGTGTTCGAAAAGAATGAAATTTCAAACCGAACCGGCAGCCGGTTCCAATCCTAGATCCGCCCGGCGAAACGACTTCCAAATGTACTATTGTCTAGATAGATGCCTGAGGGATTCTCACTACAAATGAATGTCGAAAAATCCCGACCCGAATGTCAAAGTTCGAAAAACTTTTACGTTCCTGCATGTTCCAGCTAAGTGAGTCGGGAGCCTCTGACTAAGAACCGCAACCATACACTTGAACTAAAGCAAGGTTTTCGCAAAATTACTCGGAATAACAGAGTTCTGTTTAAATTATTCAGAATCAGAATTCTAAGTGACGCCACGGGAGCTATCCCGTCTGATAAAATTAAAGCCTTTTCTTAAACAAAAGTTTTAAAACTACAGGTTCAGTTTTTCTTGACTCGAATAAGACTAAAAATTTTGTGATCTCACTGATCACAAAATTTTTAGTTACTTAAAGTATAGGATGTTCGTTATTACGTTAGTTTCATTAACAAACTTAATTATCATTAACTGTCGTGTGATTAGTATTTTCGTGCTATTTTTTTTTATTTTACCCCTAATGACTTACATAGAATTTGTAATTCAATGTTATTATACGTACCTATATGCGCCTAATTACAGTTAACCGCAAAAAATATTTTACCAGTATTTGTAAAATTGTTGTGTTCCAAATAAAAGGGTTGAAATAGCCGTGCACATCGCGTGATAGGAGCGATTTTCCTTAAAATTTGCATGCAGTTCACCAGTAATACATATAACGATGTTATCCTCTATGCATTACGAATGTTTCCAACAAAAAATGTTTTAAGAAACTCATTTTCGGCTTAAAAATACACACGCAACAACCAAAATCAAAATAAGGCCATTAATATGTACATACACTATTGTTTTGGTTCACCGACCAGATTATATTTTCTGACGTCTAATGATTTTTTTTCAATTCTAATTCTGTTTAGAATTATTCCTAGCAAAAAACTACTTGGATCTGGTCATTAATTTCTTAACCATCTCATATCTAGATATGTGTTTGAAAAAGAAATTATTGTAACAACAAATTTATAGTACATATCACTTGAAATGTCACTTTTTCGTATTCGTCATCACTAATTACATCTGACGCGAAAATATCGTTATAGCGTGGCATAATAAGTACACGTACCTACGTTCCAGATAATTTGCAACCAACCTTCATGAAGGTCGAAAGTAATTTTAAGAGCAAAAGCTATCTAATCCTGCACATGCAGCTCACGGGCGCACGCCGTATGTACGTAATTTGCACAAGGCCCTGCATTACACGGAAACCGCGTTGACTTCCGGTATGCGTTTGCTGTAAAAGCAAACTTCCGTTGCCACTGCTGAAAGAATTTTGGTAATTTGTTCTCAGGAGTGATGGTAACTTTTGCTGGTTCACTTAAATGATTACTTTCAACTTCAACTGTAAGTAGTTGCCGTTAGAAAAAAATAAGAACAACATTTGAAGCGTTTCCTTTCTTTTTAGCAGGTTCGTGTTTCGAAATAAATTGAATATTTGTACCATAGCGCTACTATGTGATTAGAAGAGTGATAGTGCGTAACGTATCGAGTATTTTTTTTAAACACGTTTTTTTAACGCTTGTACTAGACAAGCATTTGACCATCATCCTGTCTGATGTTTACTTTTACAGTTACTTCTCAATTTCTAAACATCACATTACACAGCTTACCAATGTGTCTACGTACATAAGAATTATGCATGTCTACAGTTGTCAATTAAAATTACATTGAATACAAGACTAACACAAAGTACCTATATTACGTTTGGAAACCAAATGTTTCTACTAGTCTAGTCAATCTTGAAAGAAACTGGAGATTTTCGGGCAACTTCCGTTCACAATATTGTTTTTCGAGAAAATTTCCAGCAACAGATATCTACATAATATTGTTTCCCTCCTGCAATTTGTTGGCACTACAAACATTAAGCTTATAGTTAGTAACAACTGCTGGTGAAAGTTTCTTAAACACCAAGACCCATTCAATAAAAGAAAAGTGGTTACATTTCCGTGGATATCGTAAAAATGACAAAACTTTTCTCGACGTGGAGAACTGAAAACTTTCTCTGCTGCATGCAGTTTTACTTTCCACTTCAATTTAGGTTTATACGAGTGTTCATTCTGCACAATAGCTACCCTGTTGTATGTAAACATGATCTGCCAAACAACAACATAATAGTACATTTTATTGGTAGATACCAAACTTGTACTCCAAACAAATATAATTTAATTGTAGTATTTTCCAACATTAAAAAACAGCAGAGGCCATATTTCCACAGATAGCACTAAAATAGCCGTGGTGCACCAACCACGAACACCCAGATACCGGCCCAAACTGCAGCAATACTTGTCGAGAAAAACTTGCAAGGCCTGTGGGAGTAGTTGGTGGGGTCAACGTAATGATACGACCGCCATTCTGCGGCCCCAGCTAGCGCCGAATTGCGCCCTGCCACGTTAATGGCCCTCGCTATGGCTCTCTGAATATTTTAAAGGACATTCGCTGAAATTACTACAAAAATAATGTTGCCTCGACAGAACTGAATTACCCGAGAACTGTTTAGAAAACGGCAATAAAATAAGCACGGAATTTCTCGCGACTTGAGGATTCCAAGGCTGCTCCAGTAGCGCGCTGAATTTCGGATTTGTTTTCGGGCTGGTGGGTGTTGCTATTTATTGTTTATTTCTGGAATACGGTGCAGTCACAAAGGTGAGAGTGAACGATAAATATTGTGTTGGTGATTTTATTTTTCTCTGTGTGCTAACAAGAGATGTACAGGTTTGGGAGCGATATGTAGATACTGTTTTACATCCTAAGTTTTAAGTGAAACATTGTAAGAATAAGAGTAATCTTAGAATAAAATGCACACCAGGTTTTAAATTAAAACTTATACATATCGTTATAAACTTCTATGTCAGGACCGTGACAAATGGAGATCTGTAGTCTCTGATTACCCCTCTGGGAGACAGGCGTGAAGGCATATGTATGTATGTATGTACATATTATGTATAAACTTCTTTCCAGAAGGCCTTTACGTACTACTCCTTTGGTCATGTTCCGCCCGGACGGTTATCAGTATATAGAGCCTCTTCTCTTCTTGCACAAAAGACTTAAATCTACTATGAGAACATAGCGTTTTTGTTTTTCGTTGATATTTTAGGAGAAACTTCTTTTAGACTCTCCCCAAAACTTCTAACAAGACTAATGGTAATCTTTTTACCTATCTCTTGTGATGTTCAATAAGTAACGGGGCCGCTGCAGCGTGCAGACAGCGCGGTACGTGAGCGGCATAACCGCCGTGCAAAATTCACAACTACCCACTATCCACCGAATTTACCGGGAGGCCATTTGCTCTTATTCGGTGCGCGTCGCGGAAACTGTATGTTTAGCTCAAACAACAGTTCGGGCGTGTAATGTGAAATATAGTGAGGTGGCCTGATGGGCTAGCTGGCCGGCCGCACGGCGGCGCCGACCTGCTAACGAAGTCATTCCGAGCTTTATTCGTGCTTTCGGACATTATACACGACTTCCCATTTTGTCAAATTACCTGGTGGAGAAAATTTACAATAGTATCCAATAGATGGCGTCGAGGAATTAATATTGGTGGATCAGATTTTAAATTGAAAAACTGTGCTATGTAAGTATAAACAATATTGTTCGTACCACATATTTCGGCTAACACAAAAACAATAACAAAAATGCAATTATTAACTGCCCCAAACGCGTTTGATCTGATGAACTCTAGTATGTTAGGTACCTTAAGCTGACAACTCTACCTCTACTTTACCTACCTTGATGATATTGTAGTGACGCAAAACGTATCATTAAACTAATATACCACTTTCTTGGTACATACAATAAAATCCAATAGCTGCGTTTCCGAACACGTTCCAGCGGCCCTCGCTGCAAACAGCGACAAGAAAGTCGAAGTGTTGACGGCTGGTGAGCAACTGGCCCTCAATAACTAAAGAAAAAAGAACCGACGACAACCAGTAAAATATTGAAATTTCAGTGGTTCGCTCATGGATGCCATGGATGTCATTGTGCCACCTGTCAGAACTAAACCAAAGCATCAGTTTTCGAACAAAAATAGATTCATTCATTCCTGTGGGTAAACCGATTATGATTCGAGATCCAAGGTAAAACACATATAATACACGACGGAATAGATAATCTCCTCCTTTTTTGGAAGCGGTTAAGAATCAAATAGCTGCGTTTCCGAACACAATCCGGCGCCCCACGCTGCAAACAGCGGCAAGGAAGTCGAAGTGTTGACGGCTATGGTACAACTGGCTCTCAAAAATAAATGAATAGGGTAACCTAAGTCAAGTAACCTAGCTGAAAACTCGAATAGGAAAGAGTTGAAAACTGCGCACCGAGTGTCTCGAACTTCTTATGCATTCGGCAAAGTGCTGAAGTTCGGACGCGCTGGTGTGACGCTCACGCGATGCATAATGCGACACGACCCCTCTACTCTAAGTTTTTCGCTTTGAAAATCTTCATTTAAATAATGCTTCCTTCCTTATACAAACGGGTTCTTGTCATTTCACATTTCCGTGTCTTAACAATATTATGTGTGGCTCTACACTTACCTTACATAATCTATCTGCCATTGTACGTACCACCCAGAGCTACCATAATAATGTAGATTATAGTAGGTTAAGTGCCTACTTTCCTAGGTGTAACACCTGCCCTCACTATTACCAATAGATACCTTTTTTTTCGCGTGAGGGAATCCTCATGGATACCACGCCACCACCATAAGAACAGCAAACGGGGCAGTATCGGACTCTTAAGCGGGGTTCTCACAGTAAGAGTACGCTCGGACCGAGCGTACTTTGAAGTCTACTCGGATGCTACTCCGATTGTCCAAACACATTTCAAAGTGCTCTCGGATGATTTTACTCGATCGAAGTTGACTCGGGTTGTGCTCTACTTTCACGAGCGGACTCGGATCGTTTCTCGGATGACATTGACAGATATGACAGATAACAAACTTTTCCGCCATTTAAAAAAATACACTTCACGCCTTTTCCGCCATTTCTAACCTCTCAAACTCATCAAAACATTTTGTTGTTGCAGCTCTGTTTTTATCAAATAATTTAGGTTTCATCCAGATTTTTATTAATAATGGCTACATCAAAGAAGAAGAAATGGACAGAACGCGAAAATCCAATATCATGTCCAAATTGTTCTTCGTTTGTATTTTTTCCTTTTTCTTGTATGATTATTAACTTCAGTCATTAACATTTCCGCCACAATTTCTATACCTCGCAGTAACAGTTCAGTCGTCATCTTGAATTTTGCAAGGAGAAGAAATGCCACTTGTATGAAAAAATCAACTCTGTGTGAAAACCAAATTCCAAGTAGACTCTAATGGGATTTGACTCGTACGAGAGTGTTCGGTCCGAGCGTACTCATAGTGTGAAAATCCCGCTTTACCACCTAAACCCCCACAATGACCTCCACCCCCGTGTCGCATGCTCGGCAGATCCCGGGAGTATCCGAAGGATTTGCGTCAGGACACCGTTAGATAGGTATCTACCCATTGCAACCTAAGTAGTTCTGTTCTGCTTATCAAGTGGCCACCGGAACGGGCCTACCATCACCATTATTTCGCACTAATAATTGATACTACTTTCAACTACTTTGTCTTTCTTTCTTTTGTAATACAGCACACATTGCTTTTTCCCCGCAACTTGGTCTCCTAGCTGCTGTAGAAAATGCATTACAATTGAGTCGGCCACAGAAAATTGTGCTATGGCGCCTTAAAACAACAAATAAACAAAACTTAGAAATAACTATACCTAAACGTTTCCTACTGGTTGGACATTATCATTCTTACTCAGGCCTGAGGCCTAAATGACTAGAAATTAGATATCAATAGAATATGAAGAACAGTTTTAGAACAGATTTGGTAAACAGATCAAAATCTTCTTTATAGGTAGATTAGTCAGCTAGGTTTTTAATTTAATTTATTTATTTATTATTATAATTCATTCAACGGTTGTACACATATTCACTTACATATTCGCATTTCTAGCCTTAGTAGATAGGACAAGACTGGGGATTGAATTTGGATGTCAATGAAAGAACATCTCTTAAGTTTTATCAAATTCAAGTTTCCTACCAACCTAGGTTGCTAAGCTATACTTACCTACAATCATTTCTTAAGCTACCTACCTAAGTACTTACTTATACCTATCTAATTACCTAACTTGGTTTATAATTGTAGGTAGGAAGGCGCTTAATTTAGGTAGATACCTGACTCCTTACATAATTTATTTACATAAGTACCTTACACATACGTTATACCTACCTAACTACTAATGAAATACTAGAGAGGTCACTTTAGGTTACCTACTTATATTTTTGACAACGTTACGGTCATATTTACAAAGCATGTTGAAGTAAGTAGATAGCAAATTTTCTATCTGACGTATTTTTCTACAAACTTCCCATTATTCTCGATGATCATTAGTTAAGTAAACCTCCCCCGTTGTCTCCAATGACCAGCGTATTTGGGGAAAAAAATAACTTTCTTGAACGCTCCCGCCAAATTTGAATTAATGACAGTAATAACAACAAAGCACCAATGGGAGAAGTGGAATTCAATGGCGCGCGGGAAGCCGAATCGATAACTCGAAATATGGCCGACAGAGGGCGACCGTGCCGCGCTAACTTGTGCGCCCCCACACCTCCTCCACGTTGCGCAGCTGACAAGCATTGAACCTTGGAACGGCGGGTAACGTGTGTGGCGCCACGGTCTGGCCGGTATTACAGTTTAGTGTGTGTGTAGTAGGTATGAAACTTATAACATTACATTGTCATAACGTGATTATACGATAAGTATTTTTTACACTAACGACGACTTTCCTTACCTACCACGCCTAATGGCTAATATTTTTTTACTTCAAAACTACGTAAATAACAATTAGGAATTAATGTAAGTTAATACAATAATTATTGGATACTTATAATAACAACTAACAAAAAACTAAACGTCGCCTGTTCCGAAAATTGGTGTAAATTAAATATTCGGCCGTCGGAACAAAGTTTGTTCGCGCGGCACCACTCAGTCAGCTGCTGCTTCGCTTGCCGTTCCGTGTCGCGCTTCTTGTCCGCTTTCAATGTTTTATGTTATATTTAGTTATTTCTGTGATGCAAACCAGTTTTTTATATAAAATTTACACAATTGCATGTGACTGAATCAAACTGTGTGTGATTTAAGTGAAACCCCGTCGTGTTCTTCTCAAAAACAAGGTAAACGCCTTAATATTTTTGTTTGGTGGGGAACATAACCTCTTTCAGCTTGTGCGTTGTTCATTTACAGGCGTGTTTTACACTTTAGGCCTGAAAGAGGACGTCTAGATGATAAGTTTCTCTTGATACACTTGCGTTTTGTAGATGTAATGTTTTTATTATTGTTATCTGAGCCATTACACGCATGTGACAGATTTCAACTTGGAATCTCATACATTAGAGTTCATAGCTACATTCTTGAGATTCTTTGGATGTTAAATCATCGTTTTGTTGATTGTTGTGAATCGTCTGTACAGTGCGTAATATTTAAATTTGACAGTGCTTAGTGTGGGAGTGTTGGTATCGAATTTGTTTTTGTTGTTACCGAGGAGTCACCATGACAATGAAGGAATGAGCGGTTCACGATAACATTCCAAAAAGGAATTCAATTAGTGCCCGCCCCGTTGTATAGAGGGCGTTAGTAGTTCAATACAAAAAGCGATTACACATTAGGTAAGTGGTACCTACCAAACCTTGTACAATATCCGTGTACAAAATGTATACTTAGGTTGGTAACTATCTGCCGAGCCCAACTATTATTTTTCAATTCGCAAATTCATGTTGAATGTTTCGGTTCCGTGAATCGTATTTGTAAAGTCGGCAAGTTATGTAAGTACCTACTTACTTACATATTGTGTAAATTACCACTGGCGTCGACAAGGATTAAACCTTGACCTACCAATCTATCGTCAAAATTAAACGTGTGACAAATTAAGTAGGTAAGAAAGGACGACAGGTTGTTGTCAGTTGTCTCTTTCATTCTCACCTATTTAAACATGGAAAATGTTCTGACAGTTATAGGTACCTACGTACTACTATACTAAGTTGCCTTTTACCTACTTCAAAAATGTTAGATAGGCGCCAAAACTAATACTTACCAGAGCAGGTAAGTATTTGTTAGGTAAATAGGTGAGCACTCAGTACTGACACGAAAAAAGATTGTTAAGATGCGTTGCATTTTTATGGTTAGGTTAGGTTACACACAAGTGTCTAGGGATCAAGAACATTTTTAGCTCTAAAAAAATCTAATTTATTTAAATCAAATCTAATCTTCTGGATTGGTGTCCTATCTAGTTCCCCATGCCTGTATCAATGACTTATCATATCACCACATTTGAATAAATTCAGTTTTTGTAAAATATTATATTCTTGATTGCAATCTTATAATTAATTTTTATAAATTTATTATTATAAATTATTTATTTATTTAGACACACCAACAATTTACACACAATACATTAAAAAAAATACATTATTTAGTTATAAGTACTGGTATGCAAATTTATAACAGGTGAGTACATCGTTTACAATCTTCTAAAATGTAGGTACTTGATCCCTAGACACTTTTGATGTGTGCAGTATATAGTGCAAAATAAATAAGTACCTACTTACCTAGTACAAACGTCGTAAGTACCTATTCGTTTTTCGTCAACAAGGGGTAAATCCGCATACACCCGCAACACCCCTCCGCTATAGGGACGGCGATCTAGGAGGATCGGGAATCGAAACCGCGTGCGTCTTCCTAGAGGCAAGATCCACTAAGCACCTTACTTCATCATTTAAGTAATTTTATAAGAAGGTATTTACCGTACCTACTTACGTAATTCACTAGGTAAGAAGTAATACGATAGGTAAGCAATCTATTTTGATAGGTAGTATCAAAATACGTAGGACATATTCCTGAGCTAAGATAATTAGGTAGGTACCTACGTACCTACTCACGTGGGGAAGTAACATAAAACGACTGTACTATTTATTCCATGAGGGCTACTATTACACGAACAACGAAGAGAACTTTTAGGGTCCTACTAATAAACGCGGTATTACTATTTCCCAGTTTTACCAAGCTCAAGTTAACTTGTCAGTTGTATGTCAAATACGAAATAACCAGTTTCAATAGAACTGTAACAACTTAGGTTTAAGTTACACCGATTTTATTAAGGGTGTTATTGTTTCTAAACTGATTACTATACCTACGTAGTACACTGTGTCTTGCGGAGGAGAGATCTCATGTGAAGTTATCTCGTATCTAAAAATCTTATTTGAAGTCGTGCATATTTTAGATTCTAAATCAGATTTTCTGATAAAAAGTATATTGAGAAGATGTGCAAACATGGACTTTAACTAACTGAATATTGTTTTGGTAAGAATGTAAAGTAAATTCTTATAAGATGGGTAATTCTAATTGTTTATTATGATCGTGTAGTGACGGCGAATAGAATACGTGTGTCACCAACCCAGTCCAACTTTTTCCGTCGTGGTGATCGTTAGAGGCGACCGAGGGAAATCTCCAGAGGACGGGCAACAGGGCTCTCTGAGTAAACTACATCACCACTGCGATCGCCACCCTGCCTGCGAAGCGTGGCGATTATTGGCATTTCCCCTAAATTATTATGAAAATCATTGGATGAGGTCTTCCAGTGATTCGTGATTCGGAAATATCCACGTAAGCAGAAGTCTACTGTTTTTATAGACCCTTCTGAGTCCTTTCAGCAGGTGTCAATGACCCGGGAAGAAAAATGTATTCGTAATTCTAGGGTAATCATTGCATAGTATAAAACAAAGTCGCTTTCCGCTGTATACCCATGTATGTTTATATCTTTAAGACTACGCATCGGATTTTAAAGCGGTTTCTTTTAATACATAGAAACACTTAGTATCAGCATTGCACTCGTGCGAAGCCGGGGCGGGCCGCTAGTATAGAATATACTGACACTGAAAACGTTAGAACAATTGCCATGGAAAAGAGTTATTGCGTGAAAGCACGAAGTTATCGCGAAAGTGTTATTTCCTATCCAATCCATCAGTATTACCTTTTGATAATATCTTTCTCAGGTGATGAATCGTTTCCTTTTAAATAAAGTCCCCTTCAGCAACCCTGATTCCTTCACTCTTTAAATCTTTCCTGCATTTTGGGCCTAAATTGACCATTTTATCTGATTGCCGATAGAATACATCTAGTCAAAAGAGGTCTATTTCTTAGTGATCTACAACTGATAATAGATCATGTATGATGGAATCATATTAAAGACATGATGATACATTATAATATAACAGATCCTGTATGAAAAGATGTATGAATGTAAATGAAGCGAAAGGAGTATGTCAGGACCGTGACAAATGGAGATCTGTAATATCTGCTTTCTGAGACAAGTATGAATGATATACATATAACATAGAAAAGTATAATACATACACATATCTTGCATACCTGTCTTCCAGAGAGGTAGGCATACAATAAACCTCTGACTGTCACGATCTTCATGCAATTTTCGATTACTATAGACTTCTTCTTTGTCGCAATTGAATGCGGCAAAAACTGAAGACGTTGAGAAGGGTAGAGGTGAGTTAATATAATATTATTTATAGTTCAATAACCCTTTATAGAATAGGGTTGTGTCAATCTGAAAATATAACACCAAAACGAGGCGCACACAAAAAATACCTCAGTTTATCACATCAAGTATTATGCCAAAAGCGGAAATCGAACCCACGACGACCCTTGTCCGAGAGACAGGTGACGTACCTACCCCGACCTTGAAAAAATATCCGTTTGTACATTGATCGACGATGAAATTGTTGTCATTATCATATTTTATAAGGAAAGTGGCTTTAGTTTCGCAAGGCACCAGCTTTTCTACACGTTGCCCTCAAGTTTCACTCTACATTTCATCCAAAATACCAAAAGAAAATCGGTGTTGGACGTACATTGGACATTATCGTACATACAGTAAAAATTTAAGTCATGTCTGAACTCAAGTCTTAGTCCAATCTGTGCTGCTTTGTCACCGTCTAAGGGTTCCCTATGTTACATTTTCGGTCCGGACCGGGTAGACTTTTTTTAATGATAGGGGTACTGACCAAATAATACATGTACGGACATCTTAATCTTGTATGTACGTACATATATTAATGTAAGAAAGTACAACACAGGTAATTTAGTTTAAATCCTTATAACACTAATACTACCTTAATACAGCTTATAGTTAGCCAATCAATAAGTTGCCGGACGTATAGAGTCGGTGTTCTTTATTTTAAAGCTGGCTTTGGTCTTGCTTAAGATGTCTACATCACATGACATACATCCTTTATAACTAAACAAAGCATAGTAATGTTTATATCTATAATATAATGTACAGGACAATTGGAAAGATAGTCTGGGATTATCTAATCAGTTTGAACAGTCGTTATAGTACAAAAATAAAATTTGACCTGATCACTGACACTTAATTCAATTGAGCTATAATATCAGTTACAATCTTACCAAAATAATCCGGCGAGACGTGTTAAAAAGCGTAGGTACAACTCGAGATATTGTTTTGAAGCTACCAACGCACTCATTGTCTTGTTAGCAATGTAGTGTTTCCACCCCTTTTTCGTTAAAAGGCTGTTATAATATGACAAGAGTTGCGAAGTAAGAGGCAACTGTTCATTCATACGCCCAAGACTAGTTGCATAATGCCTCCAGGCGACTTGGGAAGCTTGTGCTCCTTGTGCTTTTTTATGAAAAGCTTGATGCATTCTGGAACAGATTTTGTACTCCTGTGTATTTATTTATTGAGTGCCGTTGAGGGTATTGTACTGTGTGTATATTGAAAGTGATGGTTTGATGTGCAAAAGGAAAAGCAAAAAATTTCGTACGTTTAGATATTTTGTCCAAATTAGCCATTTAGATACTGGAGACTATAAGACTTTTCTATGTATATTTTAGTATTGTTCCATGCGTCTCAGTAATATTTGCGTCTTCCGATGCCAATATGACCATATACGGAACACTGCGAATATTGCATTTAGGTATGTGTGTTCATTATTAACACGAAAAATGTGTATAAACATTTGAAAAATACCTAAAAGCCTACGTATACATAAAATATGGAATAGAGACAGATAATGCAATGTCAACCGGCAATATTAGCGTCCATAACAGTTTAATGAAGGACGCGCCTAACTTCCTGTGTTGCGTCATTTCAGGCAATAATTGGCGCTTGAAATTTGCAAATTGTCGTCTTTAGCGCCGAATGTCTATCTCCCATATTCAATGTTCAGCTAAATGTGGCAATCGTCTCAATATTGTGAGCGGCGGCGGCAATGGCGGCGGCGTCGCGGCGGCCGGTCGCATGCATTTACATACATTATGTGGACGCTGCGCATGCACGCTACATGCTACTCACCCCAGAATGTGTGTGCTCTACGAATTAACTGTAATTGAGCCATTTCGACAGAGTGGCGAAACGCGCTTTGCTTTCGTCCGTCCTCCCTGTGACGTCGCGTCGCCACTGTGCATGCATTCCACCAACGAAAATTAACAATTTTATTCCATGTAAAATATACATTCCCAAGTACAGTCGATGGAAAATACAAACGGGGCAGATTGGCAAATCCATATGGCGCGGATTAAATTGAAAATCTTTCCAATGTTTTTCAGCGCACGTATGATATCTATCAGATGTAGAGCTATATTTTTGCTACGTATGGAATTGAACATGCTGTAATGGTACGTCGTCGTCATCGGGGTCTTTGTGAGTTATACAGTTTTTATTTGCCTGAATATGAAAACGTTCATTCCGATCCTTTGTAGGTACATACATATTTCACTAGTTGTTTGTTACTATAATTCTGTTTCATTTTGAATTACTTCGACCTTGTACGTTATTTTAAGCGAGATTAAGTTATTCCATTTTCAATATTATCTGAAGCTACATTCTTGATACAAACTTACGTTTTTTATCCTTAAGAAGAGTTTTCTTAGGGATAAAAACGTAAGTTTGTCTTAAATCTTATTAAAATGCCTACATGTCTATGAATGTTGAGGGTTTATATGCCCATTTCCTCATGACGACGTTTTCCTTCACCGTAAGAACCTTGCAAACTCAGTGAAAGAAAAAAACATCTAGTGCACTATATTACTGCGGCCTCATTACAATGTACAACCCACAACCAATTACACGTCATGTGACACGATCACTAAACTAACTACACCCGCTTTGCTATTTTCTGCAAACTGTGCGGTTTTTGCAATTGGTGTTTTGGCATTAATTCCCATTGAATGTTCTTCTATGTACAGTATATTGCAATTAAAAGCCCCGACAGGCAGGTAGTATGTCTTTTCCAGTTTCGTTTATAAAGGGTCCGGAATGTCGTTATTAGTGTTTCTTCAGAGCAGGGGTTGTGGGTCCCGGGAGCCGGGTTCCGTGTATCAACCCTCACCTGACTGATTGATGGCGCTTCTTTCCCCGGGTCGTGCTTGTAATCGAGCCATTAATAAACTTTACTACCTCGGAGTTTATCTTTTGGCTTCGTTATTTGCTTAATAGACTAAAGTTCTACACCTATAATAGTTTTATTATTGAACCCTAATGCTTATTTGCTTTGATTTTGAATCTCATAGTTTGACATAACCATATGTGACAGCCATTTCACAAAATTGTAATATTTTTTTCTGCTACTAAAGAACACGCAACATCCCGGTAGCTTTTGATAGTATACATAGTGAAGATGCAAAAAAACTTGCACATGCATACATTTAAATCTGTTGCGTACTGTTTGTGCTGCGAAGCTGTTTGTGCTAATCAATTTATAAAAATATCATTAAACACAGCGTTATTTGGAAGTGCTTTACTGACGTCTTAGTTGTGGAAGAGTCTAGTTGAGAATATGTAGTGTTTGTGTCCTGAAGGAGGTGATCGGTTGAGGCAGCAGGCTCGCGGAGAGCCGGCGCCGCGGCGGGCGGGCGGCGGCGCGGGGCGGCACCAGGCACGGCCCTGCTCGCTATTTTCGACCCCGGGACTATCAACATCGACGATCGACCTCCAAGAACACGCTCTAATCGCGTGAATTTAGCGCACCATTTGCAAATGCTCGCAGAATGAACTGACTTTCGTGTTCCGCCGCAAATTAGCGTCGCTTTTCTGTTTCACTGCTGCAATTATGAAGCGAAAGCTTCAATTTTCTTCTATAACTCTGTTGTTTTAGTCAACTTTTGTTTAGAAACGATATCAAAAGTATTTGGGTCAGGGACGTTTAATATTTTTGTCTCTTTTGTTAGAGCCGATTTTGTTTTCTAATACACTACGGGGACATTTGCGAGGTTTCGACTAGAATAACAAAAGAAGATTCTCTCGCGAACTACGCGACTTCAAACATGTTAATTAAACTCCCAATGCTTTCCAATAGCCGCATGTCATCAAGGACGCGTATGTCTATCTATTGTCCGGGGTTAACGATAGGTCTGTTGAGATGGGAGCTGAGATGCCTGCGTAGGGCGGGCGGCGGCGCGACAACGACGTGAGCGACCCGGCCTACAGCCTAACGCCACTCGAAGTGGGTCAATGCTTTCCGACAAAAGGTGTGGCGTGAGATAAGCGCGCTTCCCCGCCGCCGACCAGCTGCCGCCCGACCCGCCTAAAACAATGAACAATGAAAATAACAAATGTCTCATTTGTATTTTCTACTTTTTTTGCCTTATTTCCCCCCGACGATCTAACTGCAGATAGCCATTAATCGTTTACACGACTTCGGTTAATGTGTTTGCACAAGAGACCATTTGATATCGTCGCGCGCTGTTTGCACTGTTCCTTTTTTGGCATTAGCTCATTTGAATGGGCTGTGTTAATTCCTTTGAATGACATGTGTGCTTTGCTTATCCTGTTTTGTCTCTGGCGGAAGTAACTATGGGTTTTATTAAACTATGTGTTTGGTAAGAAATATTCTTTATTGTTAGTTAACCCAGTTCTACAAACATTTATACAGGTCCGTATTACGGTGAACTAAAATATGTTAAAGAAACCTTCATACCAAAAATGGTGTGTGTAGATCCTGTAGTCGATAAGCTCACCATTTATCGTAGAATCTGGGTTGCTATCAACGCCATCAGCCCGTTAATGGGATGACGAGCGTTATTCGTATATGCATATGTAGCCAAATAGCAAGTAGTTAGTGTTTCTCTTGACGCAGATTGTGCTGGCAAAGTGGAAAGCACTGCATTGACAACGCAGCGGCGGGACAGGAAGGACGTGTCAGTCATGCGGGAGCGACGGCGACCGTCCGCTTTTCAGGAGCCGGCCGGTTTCCGATCTGACTTCAGCTGTTATATTACCAACTCGAAACGATAGTAATTTAAAAAAAATATTAATATACTGTGACAGCATATGTGTTATAAAACTCGAATAAAAGCCTTACATAATTAAGAAACGTTCTTATTAATGTACCTGTAGTCTTAAAAATAGGTAATAAACGGGGTGTCGTATCTTTTTAATGGCTAAGTGAAGTGGGCCCACTTGGTCCTGGCAACCTAATCCTTTAAAGCTACTACATTTCACCAAACTTATTTAACAAAGGCGAAAAGCCCTTCGCAGTTACAGAGAGCACATACTCTTAGTATCCATAATGCGATGTTAAAAAGAGGCCGGAGTTAGGCACAGTGTCTTTGTACGCAAACAAATTTCGTGAATAAGAAACCATAAAAATAAAATGTTATTTTTCCATAATTGAGAATTAACTTTCCGAATACAAATTAAGCGATCCTATAATTACCTTGATGTATAAATCCATATTTTTGTGCACAAAGGGTATGTGAATGAATTCCTATATTAATAACATTCGCGTTATTTTTATGTTATATATTATTAATTGCAACATTCTTTCCACATACTGTTCGTGGTGGTGTTTACCGCACATTTCAGCTGACGAATTAAATTCGGGACCATAATTACAATGAATTCTAATTGGTGATGCGAACGGACGTTGAAAAGCTGTATGTATTATGCATATCAAACAAATTAAGAGTAAATTACCACATTTATTAAACAGTAGTTGTACCACGCGTTGTTACTCGCGTTTTTTTCGCTCCCGTGGGAATTTGGGGATAAAATATAGCCTATGTAACTCAGGAATAATGTAGCTTTCCAACAGTGAAAGAATTTTTCAAATCTGTCCAGTAGTTTCGGAGTCTATTCAATTCCAACAAAGAAACAAAAAAATCAAACCTTTCCTCTTTATAATATTGGTATAGATAACCAGCGACTGCGCGGTTTCTTTTTCAACGTTTCACGTGCGCATATCCATAAACTTTTTGCCGTTGTAAAATAATATTACGGTTGAACCTTGAAGCAGTGTGTTGCAATGCACAATAATGCACATTTTCATTAATTACGCCATGGAAAGGCAGCAAACAAAAATACTTTAGTGCCATCGAATCGGCCTTGGGACTCTGCGCATAACTTGTCGGTATTTAACTGATTATATTACCTCCATATAAAATTTGCCTTGCCTTTTTAATTTTATTTTTTGTGATCGGCCAGTTTAAGTTGTTTTACAAAAAGGAAATTATTTTTATGTTCCTGTTATACTAACTATACTAATGAATAACTACTAGACTGACTAACATGTATGAAAATGCAGGATCGAAGCAGGTAGAGGTCTATCAGCGCCGAGGTCTTGAAGTTATGTCATGGGGCCTAATTTTGTATTACTTATACTGAGATTTATAATCCTTTTAAGTAAACGTTCTTTGAAGGATCGTATCAGAAACGAAGTGATTCGATGGAGAACCAAAATCATCCACATAGCTCGTGCGATTAGCAAGCTAAAGAGGCAGTAGTCGTATATTAGCCGTAGAACCCATGACCGTTGGGGCAATAGTTCTTGAGTAGAGACCGCGTCTCAGGAAACGGGGCATAGGACGCCCTCAAGCAAGGTGGACAGATGATATGCGCATGATGGCTGACGCTGGATGTGAGAAGCCGAAATCAACTCACATTCGCGTGCAAATGGGGAGGCCTATATCCAGCAGTGGACGAATATGGGCTGATAACGTAACTTTCCATGGTAATTTGTGACGTATCCATACTTTGATCTGACATATTTCTATAATTTAAAATAAAATACTGTCACTCCCGATATAGTTCTGATGAAGGGTGCCTGCCTACATATTCCATAATGATACCTGTACATGATACTGTGACAAAATAGTAATGGGCCTAATAACTTCAGTTTTATTATCTTATGCATAGTTTGAAAGCATAAACAGGTCTTTGTGACTGGGGGTGGATCGTAAAAACTTGTCGTCCCGTGTATGATTGCCCATAAACGGTGTATTAAAGGAATCGTTGACTGGAGTCGCCGAGATTTCAATAGAAAGTTATCATAATATGTGACAGTAATAGCACGCACGTATTCTAAAACAATAGTGGGTATTCAAGTGACATTTGTACAAGTTCATTTGTGAACTGCGATTGAGTAACTACCATTTACCACAATTACCATTTGTTTGTATTCTCAAAACCTTAAAAAAGGGTGTAGGTTCGCAATGAATATTAGTTGCTAGTACCTCCAAACTTTTGACTGGGTGAACCGAATTAGATTATTATTATGTGCATTCCGTTTGGTCCCGTTTAAATTTGGTTCTGTTCCGACCATTGCATCCATGAGAAAACCACAAATCTGTCAAATGGTTGAAGTCGGTCCTCTTTTCTTTCAAGTGGTTTTGAAATACATTGGTACAGTCGATCAAGAATCTGGTCTACTACCCTAAGGTTGAAACACAGATTAATGTCGTTAGACACTAAGGTATTTTTTTTACTTATCACGATATAACAGCTCTTCCTTATTGATGTTTTAGTGACACAGGAATTGTCATCAGACCATTTCCTTGACCGGACGTCCATACTCATAATACAATGAAACCCAATGCTATTTTTTTTAATCACTATGAACAATTGACTACCATCCTGCCTGATGTTAAGCAGCGATGTGGTCTACGATGGAGCACACTTGTTCAGTAGGTACCTATTCACCCGCGACTTGAAGACCTTCAAACTATACTGCGCAGGAAACACATTTAAGAGGGAAACTAGGTTTAGTATGTCCGCCGTTTACATAAAAAGTTAAAACGTTGACTGATTGAGGTATATTAACTTAGATAAGCTTTTTAGACCTTCACTATGAGTGCACTAGCGCTGTTCTGAATTTAAGAATGCGACGGTGACTGTACCAAAATTTACTTATAAAATTCATAAAGAACTTACATGGTTTGCTTCGCCAAGAAAATTTACTTACCTACACAGAATCAATTTATTGAATGAGTTGCGTTGTACCTACTTAATGAGTTGCTGTCCGAAAATCCACTTCCACTGTTGTCCCTTAGAAATAAAGCATAAGTACGTAATCCTCCATCTTTGTCACCACTCCACATGAGCCAAACTTCCCGTTATTTCTGCCCATACAGTCAATAAATCTACCATTATATTAATTCAGGACTAGGAGACGTTTTCAGCGGAAAAAGAAATGCTTTTCGTGATTGAAACATTTCACCGATATTGTGTCTATTTGCGGAAGGGTCACCATATTTTATCAGGGTGACAATGATGTTAGGGTATTCTTGTGCAATTGAATTCTTTGTAATAAATATATATTTTTTATTTTTGTTACAGGTACAAAATATTTTGTCGATGTATTCAGTCAGAACAGCACATTGGTAAGTATTAAAAAAGGGCATGGATTTTTGTTGACGTTTGCATTATTTGATCTACATCTAATGAACTACAAAAGTTAAAGAACACGAAATGGTTTTATTCAAAATTATTTTGAGGCTTGTATGCCTGTTTTATTTTCTCCGTAGAGCGGTATGAACGCAGTCCATTTTATACCTGTTTATTTTTTTTTTGCGACATATCCGTGCAAATAGTTTTATGTGAACCATTTTGACTTTTATTTTATTTTTCGTTTATTCTCCCTCGGCAGTAAAACTGGCTGCTCCACGGCGGCGGGGGCTGCTCCCGCTTGGATCACGGAAAAATTTATTAGAGAGACCTTCTCGCCTATTCGTGTAGGCGCCCATCGGCTCCGATAGCAAAAGTTACGAATGACACATGTTTTGAAATATTACCTGTAGTGAACTGCCTCCCAAGTAGAAAATTCCGTCCAATGCGAAGTTTATTTGTTGTAAGATATGTGGCAGTTTATGAGAGATAGCGGGGACACTTTTACACTGTTACGGATCGAGCAATTTTCTTT
The DNA here is from genome assembly GCA_012932125.1 of Conopomorpha cramerella. Classification (NCBI taxonomy): domain Eukaryota; kingdom Metazoa; phylum Arthropoda; class Insecta; order Lepidoptera; family Gracillariidae; genus Conopomorpha; species Conopomorpha cramerella. The sequence continues at coordinate 77,787 of SJJU01000061.1, forward strand.
CTTCTCTGTCTATTGCAGAGTGCGTAATAAGGCCGGAATATATATATACGTACCTATTGCTGAAATGAAGATATGGTTGTGCTGTAGCGAATTGGATGAGCCAACTTTATTGCCAGCTCTTGACAAGATATTCGGGTCGAGGCGATACTCGCAAAGCAAATACAGACAGTGGAATCGCCAGGACAAAGGAAAATACCTCTCTTATTAGGTGCTTATTTGCTTTTTAAAGTATCAATAAATGGTCCGATGTAAAAGCTTTTCTTTTGTACTGTTTCTTTTAAAATATTTTAAATATAAAAAAAAACTTTTGTAAATATCTACACGGCTCATTAGCTAATCAATGTTCCTGTCTGTCAAATATTTGTGAAGTCACTTGACAGAAGGTGGACAAATACAACAAGACTAAATAATTATAAGTAAGGGCAAAATACGTAGGTACGTACACGTCAACGTATACGTAACTGATGATTAATGTCTTTGTATTCATTATAGTCGTAATAAAACACGCAGTATTCAACGAAAATAAGATTTAGTAAATATTATTAATAGTTAGTAAGTAAGACTGACAAGGGTGGTAAGCCAATATGATACCGTCCGTGAAAACCTATATACCCTTTAATACCAAAACGGGTGTGAGATGTGACCCATCTAATTTAATCCGCGTTTAATGTACGGGCATGTCTATCAATATACGTAATTACATATACAAAAAGTTCAATGACAACTTAAATAATGGGCCGTCGTACTTTAAAATTACAAAATGAGTTCCTGTGATAAATTAGGGGTGGTCTTGAAGGATCGTCGGCAGGAAATGGAGCATTAAATTGATCGATTTTTGATGCCAGCAACATTGAATGGAAAAATGCCAACTGCTCGCAGTTCAAATGAGTCCAGTGGAGGTGTCAATATGAGTTTCACTCTGATAAAGAAGGCGAAAGCTTCAGGTGCCGTGGAATATCGATCATGTTATAAATTAAGTTTTATTATTGTAAAATGTTTATTTCACCAAATGTTATATACTGAGTTTAGTAAAAGTACCAACGCGAGGTTGTTCCGCACTAGAAAGACGTATCAGAAAGCTCATACTTAAACAGGTCGAGAATATAGGTACGTAAAGATAGTAAAGGAAGCGAAAGGTGTGTGCCAGTACCATGACTCTGCTTAACCCTCAGGGAGACAACCGTGACGCGTTAGTAAGTATGTGTGTGTAAAGTTTTGCAGAATTATGTAGGTACTAACTACATACAGGCATTGTCGCGCGGGTTTAGCGACAACCCGTTTTATCCCGACGACGCGACGCGACGGCGGCGCCGACTTCGGAGCTCAGCCCCTGTTTTATTCAGTCTCTAGAGAGCTCTTGCACAATGAGACAAAAAAAATATAGTAGGTAATATGAGGCCGTGACCGCTTTACGTTTTTGTCCAATTATGAAAAATTTGCCAACATCGTATACACCATCTGCCGCTGTTTGCCGACTCTAGAGAATATGACCACTCCGGTCAGTTTTGTTTTAGTTTTGTGAAAGTTTCCTCTGATCAGAACTTTAATGTATGAACTTATTGTTTCACCGACCGACCGTACGTGACATTTCACGACTTAAGCTTAATTAACAATCAATCATCTTAATCTATTACGTTGAGTGTATTGTGTTCGAATTACATAGCAGCAATGGCGGTAAAAGTTTCCTCACGGCTTATAATGTATCCGACCTTATTGTAGGTATATCTAAACAAAGCGGGAGCTTTTGTTTGTAAGTATGTACATCGTATGTACGAAAATGTTTTAAAACTGGCAATAGAAAAAATAATGCGTTTGTCAAAAAAAGAAAAGTAAACACTACGATCCTAACGATCGGCGGGTGCAGCCGCTGGACACAGTTAGTCCCCTGAACATATGGTTTAGTGGCTTAGTCATCGGTGGATTCGCGGAAAACGACTACCCTATCGGTAGGTTAGTTATATCAGACAACTGCGGTACAAGCCCCCCTTCACTCGGGGCGAAACAATGCCGTGCAAACCACTACAATATCCACCATAATTGACAACTGAATGTACACAATAAACAATGAACAATGAGCCCGGGTATGAAGTTAAATACATACAATAGAAGTTCAGAATTACCAGCGATGTGCCAATCCGCATGTCTTCCAAACGAACTGCGATGTCCGCGTGGTTTGGAATCGGCGCCGCCGTTATTTTGATAAATATGCATGGAGTTGCAGAACCCACTGCAAGGGGGTAACATTATACACCACTTTGAAAATTTAATGACCATTCCTGGTAGTCACAAATGACTCACGTCACTCCCAGGGCTTATTTGTGAGTACCAACCAACAACTAGGTACGCCTCGATCGGGAACTTTTACATTATTCCATGACTTTCCAGGAATTTTGCAACGCCGCTACGGATATGCAAATTAGAATATATCGTGTGTAAATGAGCGGTGGGAATCCCGGGTGTTTGATTACCCACTAGAAGAAGTTTCGAACAAGTTTGTACAATGTATACCATGTCTACTTAACTTGAAAAGTTTAAAAAAAAACCGGCAAACAAAACTGGCGAAGCTTAGTGATTTGTTAATCTCATCCGTGTCGGTTCGTTGAGAGCTGATATTTTTTCATGCATTCAGTTTCCACCTCATAAACCGCTCGCGCAGACCGTTGCATTAACATTGCACAACTTTTCTGGGCCACGACTTGATATTATTTTGAAAGTGGCTCATGCTGGTTTGAGGTCTCGGCTCTGTCAGCCGCGTCAACTATCGATAGTTCACATGTCGGATGACAATCACTTGTATATTGGCTATACATTTGCCAGTGACAGACGTCTTAGCCCACGCGTTGTGATTCAACGTGGTAAATAAGCTGTGCTTACCTATGTTAGCTATAGCGGTCAATGAACTACCTATAAACCTCCACATTTATGGTGGAATAATGTAAGTAATGGAAATCAGTACCTTGTAGTCGCACATGATGGCTAATTTAAATTCAAATGGCTCGTGAATGAAAATATTCTCTTAATTCTAGTTTCACATCCTTCGGTCTGAATTTTAAACTCCAGCGGCTGCAAAAAGTAAAAAGCATTCGGGGCAATATTGTGCTCATTTCTCGCAATCCGAAGCACCGACACATTGTAGCAAATAGAGCAATAAGACAGTTTCGCACCATATCACAATGCATGCACAGAACTGGTTCTCCCAGCCCAGCCGTAAACCGAAACAATGGACTCCCGGTTCACGAAATTTCTACTCACTGTTTATTATTCTTTCTTGCTTCCCTACAAATATCCCTTACATGTAGTTTTAGTGCGGTTTCAGTGATACACGTCTGTTTTCCTCAATCACGTAAGTGTACTTTTATGTTCCAAATTTTATTTATTGAATATAGTTAAAACTTTTTTTACCTTTACCGTAGAATTTTGGGTGTTGGTATAAGGCAATTTTGTATTTGTATTCAAAGTAATATAAAATTGTAATATAAAATAATGTAATCTATAAATTAAAATCAACGTACTTATTTTCAAATAATTCTTTATAGATACGTCTGAATAATTTTCTTATAGGTAGGTAATTTCTCTTACTCATCACAACTTTATGTAAGTAGTAGTAATAAAACTTTAGGTAATCTTATAGCTATTTAACGTTTTGCATTCGACACAACAGTGAAGATTCAATCGACGGATGGGTTGCTTAATGATTGAAAAGCTTATTGGTTAATTTCGCATGCACATGAGCCGAGTAATGGACCGGTCTTTCTGGCGTCGTCCGACTCGAAATCACAAGGGCCCTTTCGCAAACCAGATCGAGGGTTCACATCGAGCCATCGCCGCCTCTGCCAACGACGCGACGCGACTACGATGAAACGGAGCGACGAAGCCCCACCTCTCAAACTGTCTGCTAACAGGCAAACCGCTCCACTAATGAGACCAAGATAACATTTTAAATTCACACAAAACGTGCTCCCTTCCTGAAGTAGAAGACTACAACAATGTACGTTATTGCATACCGTCTCAGACAGCTCGCACAAGATTATCCTCAAGTAACCTTCGCAGAGAAAGTCGTTAGTCACATTAATTTAATGTAATCTCTAATAGAGATGTTAATTAATTCGCCCTGTAAGGGCAAGTAAGCACCAAAGGTCAAAGAGGTTTCGCCGAGACTATTTTTTAATTTCGTCGATGTCTGTCCCATGCCTCCATAGCACAGATTATGTCTCTTAATTAAAACCTGTTCTTATTACACAATTTTTATTATTTATGCACAAAGCAACTCGGCTCATGCAAGAAAGTGCTCCCGTACTCAGTTAAATCATACGGATGGACAGACGGAAATGTGCAAGCGTAGGCGATTTAAAATTTAATTTCCCATCCTGATATTTTACTTCGCCCAGTTTCACATTCATTGCGAGGAGAATTTTCTAACTTTTTTTTAAAGGAAAAAACCGATTTCTAATGTACCTCGGTACTTTACATATTAGTATTTTATGATCAATTGTTTAAATTGAAAAGAACAAAACTAAAAATAACGAAAGAGTGACCAGCCGCTTTAGACTGGCACGTATCAACTAAAACCATTTTGCATTGCAGTGGTATTACAAAACTTGACTGTCTGATATGGACACGTCGAAATCTATATAAGGTGCAGCCCGATTTGTGGTTGTAATTGAAGTTTTAAAATTGGAACTTTCTATTTAGAATCTGCTTCTATACAATATCAGATTGTAAATTGTTTCTCCAGTAGTTTTGGCACGAATTACCCAGTCCGTTACTTATCTTTTACATCGGTGATTCTGATCTCTATGTTGATTGTTCCTTTGACGTTTCATTTCTATTCGTAGTCCGTTCTATGACCTTTGTCATTTATAAAATTTTAATTATCTTTGCACGCAATTTTGTGCGGCATTTGTGTAATTTGATATTTAATCGACAAATACAAAATGTAAAACTTTAGTTTCTTTGGTCATCTGGAGGGAATGGTTGAGATAATTGTATAGGTCATCAAGGTAGACCTTTACCTACATATTGCCCACTCACATTCGACCCGAGGTCTACCTCGCCGAACATTCACTGACCAAATCAGTGACTTCTTATACAAAGGTCGAGTAAAAGTACTAAACTCGGTACCTGTATGCAAAGTATGATGAATATACATATATGAAGCAAGAGAGTTTAAAAACACAACAGGTGGAGATTTTCGTATTAGCTCACTGGGAGAGGCGTGAAGCTATGTATATAATTTCTATAAGATTTCACAGCGCCGTAAATATTGTACCCTATTTACAACTTTGTCATTATAGTTTCTTCAGAGTATAATTTGATTTTGTAATGGAGTATAATTCTATCTATACCGTGCTGGAAGTTTATGTCGATTATTCCTTACAGCACGGTTGATCTCGCTTAGAACTGTATCATGCGAATGGGTGGTTCATTTTATTTGTGCTCAGTGACTCGACGATTCTGAAGCTGAACTAGTGTTGGTGACTTATAATAGACTAAATGGGAAAGTGGAGCGAGGCGGCGGCGCCCCGCCGGAGCACTTTCTCCCTTCAAGTCTTGCCTGGCGGCGCCTGCGCAGAAACCGTGCAATGCTAAAACTACACATACAATTACAGACACAACAATACTCGACCATCACTAAGTAATAAGCTATATTGGTTTATTAGCCACACTCGAACGATTCCATACATAAAATACACTTAATTCCCAATCATTGTAATTGCCGATTGAACATAAAACCCCCGTTTACCTGATACCTTTGTAGTAGATCATGTTACCCTCAAGGTAAAGCCAAGTCTGATGCGGTCTAGTAAATCTGAGTATTTGCTGCAAATAGCACATTCTTGTAATTTATAGTTAGTAGGTATATATCCAACATTTATGTATATATCCAATTAATGGGCCAATACAAGTACTTACAGTGAATTGTATAATCTTCCCGAGTTGCGTGGCAAACGACGTTGGTGCAAAGTAATCCAACTACAATATAGCGAAACAGGTTTGGAATACCTAGGACATCGTGCAAGTCCTGTATGGCAGATCAATAGGAGAGTTTCTTAATGCGCCGTCGCCGGTGTAATCTGAGCTCGTGGGCCGTAGAGTGTAGTACGAACGCAAGACTAAATATAGGTGTTTGTGTCGACGTTGTCGTGTCATTGAGGGTACAATGTGCGTGTGGCGCCCGAAGTCTGCGGGCGTGGGCGGAACTCGTACCGAATCCGCCACTTTTATTGCTCCCATATCGTGCCTTTATTCACCATGTAAAATTCATCGACGACCCTTTCTATATTCGCCGTTATAGTTAGGTGAGGAGCAATTTCAAAATTCGTAAACTTAGATGCGGGACCGATCGGATCCCAATATTTCTGATGGTATGAATTTTTCATTTGCATTATTTATCGGATTTGTCTTTCCTTAAATATTTTTTTAAGGAAACGCGCACTGACATGATATTAAAAGTTTAAAACGGGTATTATAGCGCGAAAATCAACCAAATATGAGCACCGGAGCAAACAACGAAGGTAAGCCGAATGCTTTGGTTAATTTTCGCGCTATAATACCCGTTTTAAACTTTTTATATCTTATCTTTCCTTGTTTATTCAGTTACGATTTTATTATGTTTATCATTTAACTACGGCAGTAATACAAAATATGTAACAACTTAAATGAACCCCTCAAACTTACTGTGTAGAACACCCGGGCTTTCAAGTTTAATGTACTATGTACAACTTAAAGCGATTGTCATCCAAATTCGATTCAAGTTATATTAAATTATCACCTCGTATTTGAATAGTGACTAAATTAAATCAGTTTTTAATTACAGAACTGAAGCGCTATAGTGCAACATTAATCAAACTCAATCTAATTTCAGACACAGTTGCGATATTTCAGGACGATGTATCAATGTGCGATAAAATCTGCTCAGTGCTATATTCAGCTTCATTATTAATGGATGCAGGATGCACTAAACTGGAAATATTCTCGCCGTCACACATGTACAGATAAGCTTTGTACCAGTCCAAATATAATTTCATTAGGGCTCGACTATCTGTCTTTATCCAATTGTGTATAGTTTCATCGACATGACAACGCCATTGGCACCCCAATTTCTAAATGCACTTTGATATTATCAGGAAAAAATTGCACGGAAATGTCAATAATGACACGTTGGAGCTTTGCGGTCAAGTTAAATTGCAGTGTTTGCTTTTGCAAAACGCTTTACTTAGTAACATTGTGTAGTGCCTTGACTACCAGGTCAGGTCGTGCCGTAGTTACAGGGGAAGGGTGGGGGCGGAGGCGTATCCGGCAGTAGCTACACCAGGCCAGGCCAGGGGTCACGCAAACTTGGGATTTAATCTAGGTACTTGGCGACTTCGTCACTCGCCTGCAATGGAGTCATTTGCATGCGGCTCGTGGGCGCGCTGCGTCCGCCTACCCGCTCTTACGCGGACCGTAAATTTCGTCCTTTTCCTTGCAAGATGGGACCTTTTTTGCATACTTGGAGCTATGCCTGTCATTCCGGACAGAAATTTATTGATCCCCACTCGGAGTTGTGAATAATTCAGACTTAAAGAATTATTATGTAAGTGATAGTTACCTGCTATGTAAAGCATGCAAAGCCACTTCCGTTGCAAAGCACAAAAAAACGACAACCATGACTTGACTTTTCTTTTTGTATTGATCCAGATTCCTTGTAACACAAGAGGCAATTGTGCAAGCAAAACGTAACACGGTTACATTTAACAGTCTTATTGTAATTTAGAGAATAATGAACATTGTAACGAACTTGATATCGATACGATCAGAGTCCATTCTGTGCTTTAACTCGGCTCCGAACCACTTTCTAGTTGGTCCGATAGACGTATTTATTGCCATGCCAAGCACTTTATGCGCTATCGCTTTCACGATGTTCTGAATGCCGGGCTGCATTCGACATCAATCGAAAAGTGCAGATTAATACATTTACTTTCCATTTGCCTGTTTGTTTATGACGTGGAATTGTGGACAAATGTTATATCGACGAAATGTTGAACTTTTATTATTTGTAATATTATTGTTGGTAAAGCGATGGTTGTGGTTATTTGTAGCAGTAGTAATCGTGTGTGCGTGCACTCCATTGTTAACCGCTCCTAATATGTCTAATGTAAAAGTCAGGGCACGTTTGAAGCGCGCACTTACTCACCTACAAATGGAAATGTCAGATGGATTTCGGCGGCAGCGGCGCGTATAATTATCTTCGCGGAAAAATAAGAACACATCCTGCTTATACGGAGCATTCTCAGTCCACAGCTTATTAAACGGATGACTGCTAAAATAATAACCCGCCGATGTATCTTTCTTCACAGTGTTGGATACGTTAATCCCAATTTTTTTATGTCACGATTTTTATAAGAATGGCTATCAAAATCTGTTTTTTTCTCGTTGCTGTTTTTCCTCCCATGTAAAAAGTATTAAAAGAAATCCAGTAGGTACTGTAGAATAGATCGAAGTGAGTCACATATGTATGTCCATATTAAATTCGAAGGCCAAAGCGTCAGACGGCCAAAATCTTCTCAATAATATACAATAAAGTCCAAGTCACTGCCTCAGTAGCTGACTTAAAATCGCCCACTTGCACAAACGATGCAGACAAACATGAATCACACGAAAAGGATTTAAAATAGAAAATCAGTGGAGGTGAACAAAAAATGACTTCAATAAAACGAAATCATGGACCGAAACAGGCGGCGCGGCGCAGTCTCGGCTGCGAATTTGTTACAGTTTACAGTTCACCATGACTTTGAAGTGTACCCATATAAAGAAAAGGATTGTTCATACAAACTACTTATATCGATGGAATGTCATGGCTGACCCGAGTCGTAATATGCTGCCGGTTGTTCAGCGTGTAATTTTGTCTTCGCCAGTTGAAAGGACTTACTAACTTGAGGAATAATCCTATTGGCAAATATTTATAGACACATTGTCAGAGGACTCGGATGACTGCCCATACACAATGTAGTATCAAGATATTAGCATTTTGCCAAAGAAATATCCTTACATACTTTGTATGAGCAATATTTCATGGAAAAATAGCACTAGGCCGTTGGCACGACTAAAGAGCTACAACAATAATGCCAAAATATTATGTAAAAACATTCTTAAATGATATACCCTTTTTGTAACTGTATAAAGGAAGTGACATCTTTCCCGTCGAGCTATATCTTTTTCAGTGAATTGATATCAACGGATTTACCGCGTTCTATAGGAGATATAGGTACTTTGTATTTTTCGAACCAGTACCTGTGTTTATTGTTGTTGTTTAGTGGTCGGCTTTTTCGAGTTGGGATTTGATGATTGTAGGTTCGATTCGAGCTTATCTTATCAATACATATTTGTATATACATTTCAGAGCTCATCATCATTCAAGCCGTTTTCGGTTGCGGGGAACTTTGCATGTTCCGACTGAATACTATTCTTATATGCATTTCCCAGAAACTACCTCGTGTGGCTAGCCTATCTTGAGATTAAAAGGCATGAGTGTGTTCTATTATAATTCTTATTGAAGGAAACCAACTTCATATTTCAAAGTGAATGCAAACACTTTAATTAATAAATATGGTCACACACATGTTTGCACTAAATAACAACGACGTTTGAATCGATCCGGTTTGTGTGCCATATGTTGCCGAATGGCGGAGAACTTCTTGTACTGACTTTGAAAATAAAGTTTTTTTTACTGTACATATATAAAAAATATGAACCTGCTAGAATAGTTGGTTGTTTACACTTTTTTTTTGTTTTTTTATTATTTGTGAGTTAGATCAATTGCTCATTACTGAATATTATCAATCGATATGCACATCAAAATATATTTTGTCCATTTTTGTGTCTAGCACCTTTTTATATTGTATTATAACGGTTCTTGTTAAATAGTAAAAAGCTTTTGTATCAACTCTTGGTCCATTTCGAAGATGAAAAGTTTTTATAGTCCCAACTTTTGACGTTACAAACTGTTCTCTCGAAGTTAGCATTACTTCTCAATTTATTACTCGTTTTTATTTTGTCTTCTACTCGTAGATACTTTAGTGTTTATAAAAGTACGTTCAATGTTGCTGAATCTACGAAATAGACACTTGCAACTTAATAGTCCTACACTTTCTGTATCCCTGTTCAGTTATACGGATATTTGCATTTCCCCAATCACTTTCAGACGTGTCTCCGGGAATGTGACAATCTTTGACACATAGGTACCTCAAGAGTCGATACGGCGCGCCACTCCACGTGCGGGAAACTTCTGATAGTGTGCCTTAGTTTGTCCAGACGAATGTCAGTTATCTCCTGTTCGAGGATATTCTGTCTTGAACCTAATGCAATTCCTTAGGCAACACAATTGTAATTAATAACTGGCGAGATATCTTTAGTTTAGTGTTTTTTTAGTATTTGTCACCAGATCTTTCTCACAGTTCTTGTGTTATCCGGAGGCGAGATCAATTGAAGATCAAAATCCAGCCTAGACGTTCTGGACTTATAAATGTCGGCAGTTTATTTTGCACACAAAGATGTCACACGCAGCACAATAAACAATGTCACTTTATAAGTTATTATTTGTTTGAACCTAATATAGAGCAGCGGCATAAAGTGGCGCCATGTGCCATGTTGCAGAGTGATTTCTGTAAAGTGATGCGCTCGCACACAGATTAGTGCACGTGCAATTAGAGAGAGCTGAGCTTGCGGGCCGCGCTAAGTGCCGTCCGCTGGATTACGCCTTACTGTTTACACACGCCCCAAGTGAACGCTCCATCGGCTCACTTAGTCCGTTTATCGATTAATGAATCATTTATTAGCGTCGAAAGGCGTAAATTTCGGATTTGCAGGCTGTTTAGTCACCGGCTAATTGGTTTTGTACTGTTGTGGCCCAGTTTATAAACCGAATGTGCCCGGATATCCGGAAGAGTGAACTAATTCGATTAATTATTTTTAATCCTAGTTTATTACCGGTCTAGGTTCAGTATCGAAGGAGGTCACAGTTTTGTTGAAGTGCCGTCGATGCGAACTGAGGTGTTGATAATGAGTATGCAAAGGCAATCACCTCGATTGTCGCGCCGCAACCGAGACGAGGCACGTGGGCACCGGCAATGAACTTGAACTTGGCACCATGGTGGCTACCGCATGCTAATTCACCCACCGCAGTGTTTACTCTTCATGCAATGCAAACTTGAAAACATTAACGCCCCCACACTGCTACGAGTTATTACTGTCACATAACATAGTGCCTTTACAGCCGACGACGACGCCACGCCGCGTCGCGTCGCCGACGCTGCCATTGGCCACTGTATATTTTTAAACAACTCGACTAGATAAATAATCAATGTACATTTCTATAGTTTTTATTTTATTCGGCTCAAGGAAACCGTGTGTTTATGGAAACTTGTCAAAACTTTGATTATTAATAAGTGTGTAGGTGGCTGGCGGCCGGTTTTATCGATCGGAACAATCCTCCATGATCTGACTTGTGTCATTTGGCTGGGAGTCAAGGTCGCCGCCCCGGCACCCCACGCCATGCTAGCGCCTTATTCGGCCATTTGATAGGCACCAGATTTACGACTTCTGTTATTCCCCTTCTACACAGTTTATACTACTTTAGCTATGCCTCTATGGTTTGATGTTTCAATCTACAATATATGTCGATGTGTGAGCTAAAGGTACAATTTTTTTGTGCTATTTTCATCCTGTTATCTGTCGTAATGTGTGATCAGAAGTTTGTGGGCGGCGTTAATCCGGCGCGCGCGGTTGTCGCCGACTACACGGCGGGGCACCTAATCCGCGCGCCACCAAACTGCCGCCTCCCTGAAATGGGAAGATTTCGAAAGTCTAACATCAAATTACCGTCTCTAAAGCATAGTGGATTCCCCCAGGGACGCGACAACACATCTTGCCTTTCAGATTCAACCCTAAATAACATCAGCCCGCCTTCAGGGAAGTTTTCGGGAGGTGCGCACGAACTTGCTTTTGTCACACTTCTATTCACGCTTTTTATCTAAGACGTGCTGAGAACTTCGATTAACTTTCAGATCCCGGCTTAATCTTGTACACGAGTATCTTTTGCTGTGTAAATTACATTTAAGTACACTTTAAATCTTGTTCAATTTATGTCGATCCGATAATAAAAGATAAGCCTTAACTAGCAGACGCCTTACTATTTACAAACTCTATGGTAACCAATTTTTTGCAACCTTTTTTATCTTTTACCTACCAATTACAGGGCATTTAGAAAACCAATTTATATATCTATATATATTCCGGATTGTATAGATATGAAGTGATTTAAGAACATCGTACAAAAATATTTTTGAATATTCGGCTCTATAAGCTTTATACGGGGTATCAAAAATTATTTTTGATAATCGGATTCCCTGAGCTTAAAGACTTTAAGGGCTGTAGATCTTTCTGTATATAGAGTTCCACTAAGTGCCGCTAATACTAATAAATACTTACTAAAATATGTGTGCAAAGAAAAATGTTTATAAACGCAATTCTTATGTTTGCATGGAACGGCCAAATTATACGCTATTTCAAATCCATTTACTTTCTATAAAATATCTTTCTATAGCATCTAGTCAGAGAATATAAAAATGTATAGGTGTTGGCATCGCATGCCACCGTTACTTAAAGTTATTACCGTAATCAAACAAAAGGTAGGCCGGCATTGAAACTTTCTTTGTAGTGAGCACGAGATTACTTATTTCTCCACCACCTACGGTAGACTCAAGTAAAAGGAACAATGGATGTTCAATTATAAAATGATGTTATCATCGGTCCCATATTGTTACATCGAAATAAAAATAAAATAAGTCCAGACATGCTTTTTAATCCCACTGTGGGATGTCCCGACATTTCACTAAGCGCATTATTTCGCCCAATAGATGGCATAGGTGTAGATGTAGGCCCACCGCCGTTATATACTTACTATCTTTTCGTATGCGGGTTGAGTCATGGCTCGCCTTACTTACACTTACTTCACTTACTACTCGCTTCACTTACTTACAGTTTTACGACGCATGCATTAGTTAAAATTATATCAATTGATACGTGCCTAGCATTTGTTCACCGGGTATATCGGCGCGAATAATCAAAGACAGGCTCGAGTTTACCTTTACACGATGTGATGACTGAAATGATTTAGAAAATCGAACCCGAAACTTCGTATTGGAAGTTTAATGTCCTGCCTACGCCTAGACTGCAGCAGCTCAAAAATATATGCTTTGCAAATTTCTGTACAAATATTAAAAAAGTTCTTTGTACTATGGATACTGGGTTGTAAAGTAGCCGGAGCATAAGCCCGAACGTATTTGATCTGTAGTCGTACAGAAAAAACGAGCATATAAACCTTAATAAACGCTCCGTAAGTTGCCATCCTGCCCTGATTTATTTTCGCCGTTGCTGCAGAATTTAAAGAATAATTAGTACGGACGACTGCAGTGCCGTACACTTGCTGCCTCTTTCAAGGTTACAAGTGGTTATTTTTAGAGCTCTGGTTGTGTGACGTTCCCTTTTTATTGGAGATCTTTGGGCGGCGCTTTGTCGGGGTGGTAAAGCTTTCGCGTAGATCGCGCCGCTTACCGGCGGACGTCACAAATCTAGTCGGGGTGCGCCATGCAAATAAAGGCCGATACAAAGTCCACGGGCCGGGTCAGCACGTGGACTAGTTGTTAGAGCAAATGTTTGCATGTCCACCCTATACGTAGATATAGCTAGTTATATTACAAAAGGATTTTTACGAGATAAATTACGTACTTACCTATAAAATATATTTTCAGATATTTTTTTAATTCAAAATAATTATGTACTTATAGGTAATAATTATAATATTTTAGATGTTCGATTTCCAAAAGTGACAGATAATTGTTTTGCATTGTAGAAAAATATCACAAATACAGTGTGTACCCTTCTTTAAATGTGTTTACTTGTCGCGGTGTTGCCTGAGTTTAATAATAGCTTTTACTTCTTCATAACAAGATGGCTGAAGTCAACTTGTTTGCGGGGGCTGACCTTCCTGCTCTATCCCGATGTTTTGATATCCAATTAAGTAGGTAGTGGTTCACACAGTAGTTATTGTTTACAAACAAAATAATCGTGGTTTATTTGAAGACGCATTTCAGTCATAAAAACAAACAGTACGTCATATTATTTTGTAATATGAAAGAAAATGGACATGCCCATCCGTAACTCTACTAGAGGGGAACAATAAATTATTGTCTTACTAATTGCGCAGTTTAAAGGGTACAGACATGATACAATATATTTTTATAATATGCTAGCTGTGCTGCGTGATGTTACTAACGCTTTAATCCGTTTTTATGGTTTGAATCACCGAGAGAACTGCTGCCCGTCTTCGGACAGTCAGCGGGTCAGTTCCCTCGGTCGCCTCCTACGACCCCCATGATCGGAAAACTTGCGCTGTTACCACACGGTACACTATTTATCATTATGTTATATATCGCAGCGGCGTGCACTGGCTTTTACGACAAGGTAGGCAGTAATCCCCAAGGATTGACACCTATGTATAGGTAATTTGCCTTTACGAAATATACTTAGGTACCTACATATTTACTCACCCACAAAACACAGGACCTTCGTTAGCCTCTGTCGTGAGTACAACAAAAAAAGATCTAGCAATAACTGTATTATTAGGTCGAGTAGCCAAAATACTAAGGTAGGCAGTGCCTTTTTGCCTATATGGTGTGCACGCCACTGATATATCGTATGCTGATCTGGGATATAAACACACATCAAAAGTGTCTAGGGATCAAGTACATTTTAGAAGATTTGATTGCTAAAGAATATATTCTACAAAACCTGAATTCATTCATAATTTATTCAAAATCTGGTGATAAGTCTTTGATACAGGCATGGGGAATTAGGTAGGAGACCAATCCAGAAGATTAGATTAGCTAAAAATGTTTTTGATCCCTAGACACTTTTGATGTGTGTATAATGCTCATGAATCATGCTCATGTCCTTCCTGTTATGTGGTATTAGCCGACTTTGAGATCTAGGGGTTAAGATTATGACGTGTCCGTTGGTGTAATAGTCAGCATGTCTGCCTCTATACCGTAGGGTTGTAGGTTCGATTCCCACCGCTGTCAGGTTCTTAGGTGATGAGCTTTTAAGTACTTGTTGGATGTGTCTGAGTGTTTTATTTATATATGCATGTATTTAAAAGAAAAGAAAAATAAGTAAGTATATTCCGTTGTCTGAATTCCATAAAAACAAGTGCTTCAGCTACTTAACATGGGATGAATGCAATGTGTGTGTTGTTGTAAAATATTTATATTTATAGATTTAATCAGGCAACTTGTAATTGAAGGCCCATATTGACAGTCTTAAATTATTTTTACTAAATGTAGCCATGCCCTTTTGGGGCTTACGGACGTGAGTATATCGCACATACTCTAAAAAACTGTCATAACACAAAAAAATCCATTGTGCATTTTTTTTTCTTTTTAATCTACAAAACGCCATATTCGTAATTCGTGACTGTTTGATTCTGAGCGACTTTGAACAGGGAAATAAATAACTTAAAATTGTGTTTTCTCAAAATCGCTTTTTTATGTTATGACAGTTTTTTAGAGGATGTGCGATATGTATATATGTATGTTATATAACGGTCATTATTTTCACGAGCACGACGTGTGAAACACCGGCAATAGGCTGCTGCGCTGGTACCCAATCTATCGGACTATTGATTCTGGAGGAATTCATTCGAGCGAGTAACGAACTGGCATCCTAATTTCACGTAGGCTATCCAATATGAACAATAGTTCCATCCATGTGCAATATCATCCATGTATCTACTGAACAAACGGTGAGAAGAAACGTATAGTTATCTACACACTTGAACTTCACACCCATTAATCCCAAATCCAGAGGCAAATGGCCACGGTTCACCAAGCTTATTTAACTTATAGAGATATATATAGTACTAATTAATTACCTACTTATGTACATTATGCACGGAGCAGCAGCGTGGGCACTAAAAAAACACTGTATCGAACCCGCTACCGTCCTCATAGAGATACTGACCTGACTACTGGACCATCTCGGCCGTCAAATGTGCATTTGAAGTTACGCTAAATTGTATAAAATGATTTCAATCTGCTGAAACCCACACAGTATTCTAGTTGTCTCTTAGTTCAAATACCATGTAAAATCGTGCTTTATTGAATTTCTAGAAGCTTTCGCTGAAAATAAGCATTCCCAGCTTAACCTGAAACAACTAAGCTTACACTCTCACTGTCGATCCTACACTCTTACCTAATACTTGTGTAGTAACATTACACGCTCGTATTCAAACTGAGAATTGGACGTTTGTATAATTTTCTGGGCATATTGCGAAACTTGTAATTGCTTTAGTTTTATATTCCGCAGTGTGTGCGCTACCAACTTCGATTATATCACTTAAGAATTCGCGCGCTGCTCCCGTCTCTTACACAGGAACCGGGTATACAGAATTCCCGGTCCTGTTCTACTTTTTAAGTCGGAAATTAAAGTTTAAGAATTCTTTAAATCATATAACTAGTGCAGTAAAGTTCATTTTAACAATTATGCAATGTTTTAAATATAGCATAAATACAGTGGTGCAGTTTATTCCCAAAGTAAGTGCCCCAGTGTCCTATAATGTTCACTCAACTTATATTCCCCTTACCAATAAACGCGTTGTAACGTATACCGAAGTTATTACAGGTCAATAGTTTAAACCAGGTATTACGGCGCGAAATAAACCAAAGACAAGCATTTAGCTTACCTTAATGTATACACTTTACGCCTTTTAATCTCAAAGTGGGGTAGGCAGAGGCACTTTCTAAAGCAAATGCCCATGGTTCAGGGAGCGTATTTAACCCAACGTGACAGGGGGTGAGCCCATCGCCGTTATAGGGTTCACACACCCCTTATGGTGTGCGGGTTTCATCACGATGTTGACCTTCATCGTACGAGCGTGGCGTTTCGTACATAGGCTCTGAAAAAGAGTCCCATTGCTACACGTCCAGTAGCCGTACTCGAACCCGCGACCTCCCGGTTGCAAGTCAAGTATCCGTCCAACTGGCCTACAGACGCTCTTACCTTAATTTACCCGGTTTAAACTATTAATAAAAGTATCAGTGCGCGTTTCTTTAAAAAAATATTATTACAGGTGTACTGAAACTGGTTACTCCGTTTTTGACATACAACTGACAACTAAAGCTGAGCTGAGCTTGGCATGATGTCGGATTAGATATACCGCGTTCCTTGGTAGCCGAAAATATGCAGTGTTTGGCTTGAATGTACGACTAAGAGTTACATAGAAAGGGACAAATGACCCATGCCAGGTATACACAACCCTTTCATTGCAGGTAACAGCACTCCAACTCGATACCTAACCTACAGCGAGTGTCATAATGTAAAATTTTGTACTGACTATAATTATATATTTTTTGTTTCAGATATTGGCCCGGAGTCATAGTATTATTTTAAGAAGCCCTCACTTATGTAAGTTGAATAATGTCATAACAATTTGAGATGCAGAAATAGAATAATTTCATTCTTAAGTCGGTATTCAAATGACCAATCATACACGTAATGAATGCAGACAAGACAACGTAAATGCTGATGCATATTTTATTAGTCATTACAATTTCTGTAACTGTCGATAAATCTTCAAGGACGAGATCAGTGACCTATATCTAGCATATTAACATTAGCTATTTATATACTACGAGGAACAGTTCAGATTCGTTCTGTTTAGATTATTTTAAAATATCATAACTTTGCAAAAATGCTTACTTTCAAATGTGATCTTTTAGTTGAAGTTGATGAGCTCAGTTTCAAAAAGCTATCAGTTTTCTCATCAACTATGAAACTTAAAATACAAAGTATCTAGTTGACATTTCGGCCTTTTCGATTTACGATCCTATCGTTAATGTGAATGGTGAATTTCTAAGGCTAAATGGAAAAGAAAACTGACCAATCAAAATACTCATGAAGTGTCCCAATAGTTCGTGAAGTCCTGATAGTTTTATGATGTTGCAGCACATTCTATGAGTTCCATCATTTTGTTTTATGAGTGTCATTGTCGCCGTTCTGGGCGGAGGGAGTCGCCGATTAGTTAAACCGTAAATCTTTGCGGAGAACACAATTTATGTCATTTATTTGGTGGAAAATCCTTTGTGTTGTGTTGTTTGGGTCGCCATTATTAGGTACGTTAACGCACTCTTCGCACGCCTCGGCTGGGGGAGTAGTACTCTTGTTGTCGCTGGGACGAAGGTTTTTTGTTAAGGTTTTCTCATTGAGTTCAGGATGTTGTCACTTCTATGAGGAAGTGGTTCCTATAAATAGCACTCTTGAAAATAATTTGATGCCAACATAATACAAAATCAGGATTTTATCAATTTCCGCGGGATCAAAAATGTATGGTCTGTGTCTTGTGACCAATGAAAAATTGTTTTAATACGCACAAAGAAGGTTTCTGCTTTTCTGTATTTCATTTTTACCAAATTAATATTAGCACATCGTCAATATTATTTTATATTGGCCATCGATATTTTTCTATTTTAAAAGACGTCAATTCTTATGGCACACAATATTGTGAATAGTTAATCGTGTGATGGTAACGGAATGAATTCAAGTATTCGCCAAATTTGTATTTTATAGACATGTGCCAAATATGTTACTGTAATATTGCATCTATTGATTATCAAAGGAATGACACCTTTGTTAACCAATTCTCGACGCCCACTTCAAACGCGAAATCTCATCTTTTTTTTAAGTTTTGGACATCTGAACATATTTTAAATAAACAAACTCTGCCGTCTGGGAAATATATCAGATATTCTCCGTTACGAGCGTTATTCCAGCATAACGGATAGATATGCTTTGTTTGCGCTCAGTGATTCACTGCAATTTCTGAGACCGGACCGAGTTTCCCCGACTTGTTAAATGTAGTGACAGCCCTAAGTTTCGAATGGCAAGCGCAACACTGCATTGTCTAGGGCTACCGACGCGATTCACATTAATAAATGCCAGATTGTTCTTCGCATCAACTTGACGTTAGTACGGTCAGCACTAACATGCATGCTGCGTCACCTACATCATTTTGTTGCCCGGTTTTGTACATCACAATCTATAAATGTACAAAAAAAAGTCTACACGTGTCCTGTGCCATTTTGGCCCATTTACAGTAGTGTATAAAATAAAAATTGTTAGTCATTCATTAGGATATTAATATAAAATTGCCTTTTCTGCTCACCGTACCACAGTCGAGTCCATTGTCTAATGTTGTACCGCGATGTTTGCATCAAACTACTCTTTGTTACCTTACAGTCATACGATAGC
This sequence comes from Conopomorpha cramerella, assembly GCA_012932125.1. Lineage (NCBI taxonomy): Eukaryota > Metazoa > Arthropoda > Insecta > Lepidoptera > Gracillariidae > Conopomorpha > Conopomorpha cramerella. The sequence goes on from SJJU01000061.1 coordinate 97,128, forward strand.
GCACACTATTGTTGACTTTCCCTTGCAAAAGCATTTATTACACTAGAACTATAGAACTTCAATCAAATGCTAGAGATATCTTAAGCATTTCCTCTGCACAAATTGTACGAAACACCGACTGCTCACCAAACAACAAATCCGTACGGAGAGACATTCGGATTTATTTTATCCGCGTGAAAGGAAGATACTAGGCATTCCATCATCGCAGTTCTGACGCTTTCCAAGGCAGGAATCTCTTAGTATCTGTTGGAAAAATCGCTGAAATAACAAACAATTTGTGTAGCCGTGAGTTATTGCATTAGGTTCGCGGTTCGTTAACTCCCGGCCAAACTAGTCGGGTGACAGGGAAACTCCGGCTACCGTCATCTTTGTGAATAATAGGGATTTTATGAAGGCTATTTCTCCGTCGTTTTCACTCGGGTACTTGTCTTTCTGGAGAGCTCGTTGAATTTGTCGCTTTTGTTTGGAATGATCCTTTTCATTAGCACCGCTTTAATTATATTATTTATGGTGAGTATTACTAGTAATTAGTCTCGGGACCTAAAACTTAAAACTATTCAATAGGTAGTATTAAATGCGACGGAATGTACTTGATGCTAAAGAATATTGAGGGTGAAGGGCCACTTATCACCTTTGCTATTACAATTTTGTCCATCTGAGCCTCAGATGACATGTCAGAAATTTTCCTCCTGGGATTACAGACGTGAGTTTATGTACGTAATTAATTATTATACCTTCGTCTCTACCATGTCTGGAGAACAGACTCCGACGATTATAACGAAGATTTTTAATGTTTTAGTTTGAAGGAAGGGTTGAATTATGCAACCTGACGAATTTACACGACACGAATTTATATGGCTTAAAAAATATGCACATCAAACCATTAGCTCAACTATCTTTGGTAACGGTTTCAAACTATACTGTAGTCAATAGATATATACAGTCTAAGGGTTTTTCCTGTAGGTGCCTGTGATACGGCTCCAAATCTATTTTCACCAGGTTCTGTGACACATCGTAAAGTATTGAACATTGTGGGGTGCGCCGAACTGACCATGTCTATAGTAAGTGCCATGAAAAAAAAATCGAGAAAGGTTACATCCGATATTTTACGTCCTACGGCTCGTTAGCCGAAGTAGTTTACGAGTCTGAGCATGAACCCGTCGCCCCTTTGCCTCGAGAATAACCAGACCATTTTCGAATGTACCTTCAGGCTACATGTAAACATGAGTGTTCACTAACTTACTTTGAACAAAACGTAGGTACAATTTGATTTTGGTCTTTGTTTCTTTGGGGGTCAGGGAACTGTTAGCTGTCTCAGTAGATTTGTTTTCCTTCAGGAACCCTGTGTATAATACTGGGTAAAAATTTCCTTCTTCTCGAACTTACATATTTTAAGTCACGTATTTTATCTCATTAAATGTTCAGGAAAAAATAGTTACAATTTACCGTAAGTAACTCGACGAGATATGTAGGGCTTATAAAATAAACAAAGTAAAAAAAAATCGACGATATTCGTTTCGAAACAATTGCCGCTACCTCATGTACCAATAACTTGGAATAAAAACGTTACAACAATTTTCTATGCATACAACAATCTTGGCTTCGAGAGTTGTTAAAGCCCTTGTGAAAGCCTCACCTAATGCCAGCAGTCAATCAAGTTATTATCGTAATACAGGTTGGTTGCTCAAATTACCTATCAAAGTTCTCGTGCAGAATGCACATAAAATGCATACTGCAAGACAAGATTTACTTTAGCCTAGTTGTAATATTCTGTACAAGAATTTCTCCTACGTCGTCAAAACTTTGGAATAAATTTTATAAGGTAAATTCTTCCATAAGTTTCTAAACTATACTCACTGAGTAGGTAAACACACTGAATAGGTGTATTATACCCATGTATGTATTGGACACATCTAAGTTGTACGTGTGAGAAAAATCAAAAGTAGGATCTGCCGTCGCGTAGGCGACAAAGTTGTGAGAAGTCTAGAACCGGTGACTCCAGTGGAAATTGATGTCCACAGTTCTGCAGCGGGAACTTTCCACTACCGACACAGGAGTATTACCTTATCTAGGAAGGGATCAAACTGTACTGCATTCGCCGCAATGTATTATGCAGACTGGTGGAGGAACGGCACCGTAAGCGCCTCCACTTCCAACCCGTGGAGACTTCTCTTGAGAATATTCGAACAAAGGAGCCATCAGCAACCAAATATCCCTGGAAATTACTTTCGATTTTCCACTGTGACTAGGTTCTTTTTTTAGTTGTTCCGAGGCGAAGAGCGGAAGTGGTCTGGGCCTTCGGTTTCTGATTTGTTTTCTACAATTTTTTGGTGATTTGTCATTTTGATGATGCTTCATTACAACAACAGATTTAATAGTAAACAGTAACATGATCTCGTCTCTTATATGGACATTCCGCATTATTGAATACAATGTTTGATAGGTACTTAAATATTTCTTTGGTTCGGCAAAAAAACGTAGAAGGTAATAGGAAGGTACAGTATATGGTTTGTTTACAATTTAAAATTCAAATAAATTCGATTTGTGGCTATCAAAAAGTTATTGTTGTATTCAATCTTGAGCCATAATCTGACGATTTATTTTTGCGAATCTCGTTTTAGTAGAGCAAAATCTTTATTGAGGATATAAACCTTATTCGAACCCTCGCTCAATTTATAAGCCGTGAAAATAATTTCCACTATTACACCAGTAACAATAGGAAATAAAAACGCCGCCGCTCGATGTAACACGCCCGATACTCTTCAACCTTTTCTGCTTCATTCCGGGATTTTCCCCTCAGCCTATGATGTTTTGTGAGCCGGTGATTTTTGGGGTTTCGTTCCCGATATAAAAAAAAACCTTCCAATGATTCACATGAAGTACGTGCCACGAAAGCTCTTTTATCTTGAAAATGTTTTTAATGCTTTCTATAAAAAATACGATCCCTTAAAGAAACAATTTTCCGAAGAACGTTAGTAGCGTTTTCATTAAAACGTGAGATTAAGTGTTAATTATACGCGGTCCCAAGGAGCAGCTGAATCTCTGAAGTCCACCTCGGAATGCGGCTGTTTACGGCGCGATCATTTTGTTTTATTGTACAATAAACCCTCCGTTTAGGTCCTTTCAACGGTATCATTCATATTGTCATTTCAATGAAAATATTATCAAAAACGCCTTCAATAAAGCGGTGTTTTTTTTTAATGAAATGACTACCTATTCATACATACTTACGTGAGCCTCATTATGATTGATAGACAGAGGCTTTCTCTAAGCAGGTTTCCTCACGACATCTTCCTTCATTGTAAATGAAATCCTTTTTGTCGATAGGCGAGTTCGCAAATCAGTGACTTTTTTATCTGTTGGCAAAATGTGCCATCACTCTTATGTCATATTACTAACTGCATTTTTCTGAACCATTAGAAGCACTTGTTACTGCACTTCTAAAGGTAAGTATACTCCATATTTTACTGGTCCCTGATTTGTAGAATAATATGTGACTAGTGAGCTTGGAAGTCGCGCCGCCCGCCCGCCCGCCGCCGCCGTCGTCGTTGGCGGTCGAGCCGTAACCTCTTCGCGACTCGCTGAATTCTGCAGCACATGCCATTACTCCAACTCGCTGGAGACTTTGCTCTAGTCATTAAATCGATTTCAATTCTCATACCTAATTGAAGTTATTCTGAATTTCAGACGTGCGCGTCACGAGTATCTATCGTTTGGGTAATTATAGTGACATCTAAAGTTAATTAGTAGATTTTAGGTAGAGTCGGTTAGAGTAACAATTTGCAGTAGAGTCTACATGTGAAGACTACGCCTACACGTATTAATTTTCTGTGTTTTATCCACTTCTCTACTACGACGCTGCTGCAGAATTTTACGACTCACTAAAATGTACGTACAGTCAAGTTCGTTTCAGGATACACAGATTGAATTTGAGGAAACTTTGGGAGCCTGTGTGTTACCTTGTATTAGAGATCCACCTATGCGAGTTACACGTGTATAGGGAAGGGTCACGTGCAATATGTGTTTTCGCTTAAAAGTCACTGAACGAAGTAGTCGATATTGATACAAAATATTTATGACCCCAAGTGATAAAGTTTATGTTGCGGTAAGAGTTTTATTTTACTCGTGAAACGCCTATATCTTTTGGTTTTTTTTAAGTATATTGCTTTGTAGACGAGCGGGGAAAGTTACATTGGCAGCGGAATTGCATTTTTACGACTGACAGCCGTATCTATAACCCTGAGCGAATGTTACCCTTAAAGGTAATAGATCAATTTAGTGTCTGAAGTGGCTACAATTGGGATGTATCGAACAACATTATTCCTCATTACATGGCCCTTTGGGTGTGCTGAAGTTTTATTCGGTAATTTGTTGAAAATATTCCAAGTTGTGCGCGGTCGGATGAGACGTTATCGGGGGCTGCTCTCAGCGCGCGGGCGGGAGGTAGGGCCGCCCCTCGCCGGAGTTAATTTGTTGGTCTCCAGGCGCCTCGTGTCTCGGTTTCAGATGGCGTAACGCGACCGTGCCACCCCTGCCCTGCCACATGTAACACACTGATAACGCCCGCTGCAGAGCTCATTTCATTGTAATAACTAAACCGCGCGAACGGTCACCATATACTGGTACTGTTACGCGAGTCTAGCTCCAGTGTACGCCAAGAATTCATTTTCCGCGCCTAAGATATGATCGCCCTACCTACCACGTACAAAAGGTCACTGAATGACACACGAAACAGCAACAGACTGAACCCGTTCGCTATAAAATTCTTATGAATACAAAGGCTCACTTACTCCGTGATGTGGCTAATATTCGCAGACGTGAAGAGAAAAAAAACGAATCGAGCAAATGTAGGAACGAAAGTACTACGTAGAAAAAGTTGATTGCATAATGATATTAGGCTATATTGCTGTGTTGCGTTAAATTATTTTGTTATTTGTCTTGAATGTGATAGGAAGCAGCTAGAGTATGCTTAGGAAATATAGTAACAAGAACGTGTTATGTAATGGTAATTTATTCAGGTGGGTAGCCGTTGTCTAGTCTCGAGTCTTCAAGGAAATTTATATTTGATGCGAATGCCGACTGTCCATAGTTTACAGTGCACCAAATCTCAACATAGAGTGGTTATGCTCGAGCTCAATATGATCATGAAATTATAATGTTATGCGCTTTTTTAAATTTTATTACCTAAACGTAAAATGTTATTGAAAAGCTTACGTCACAGACATTTGAAAGGTCGCTCGTTAAATTCGAATAGCTTTTCCGACCACGTTGTACATACTACTAAGACGTGCTTGGAACGAATAAGGAGAGTAACATACATAAACTCACGTTATTAGTGTAGCAATAGGCAGAACCTTTAAAACATTAAGTGTCCGTGGACACTTAACGTAACGTGTCATCCAAGTCAATTACCTATGGAATTCTCTAAACAATTGTTACTGACAATATCTGAGTCTAGTTCATCATGTCGGACCACTGACGTCCACAGCTGATAGGACATAGATAGGCCTCCCCAAAGGCGCGCCACAACGATCGGTCTTGTGCCTTTGTCCGCCAAATCTGACAATAGTTACTTGAGTAAATTGATTGATTGATTTAATATCTTTGCTTACGTATTGGAAGAAACTTTGCTTTACCTCCCAAACCAGCATCGTACAATAAATAGCATGAATTTCCGTCTAGAAATTCGAACCAAAAGCATAGTTTAACATTCTCATACGCGATCATGCATGTCTATTAAAGATTAACGAAATGACGCGACCATTGGCGTCAAGGGCTCAATTACCAAGTGAACTGAATCCGGGCGGGACGGGCTACCACTGCCACGTCCCCTCGTAAACCCACCAGATAACTTGAACCTGTACTACTATGACACTTGTACTTAAACAGAGGTCAAAGAATATGTAACATTAGTTGGGAATGAACAGTAAGTGCGGTGAGTATATCAGTGAATGTGCAGATCATTAATGCGCTAATTTTAGCCAAAGCTCAAACGTAATGATAATGACTGGCCTCGCTTTCAACAAGTCTATATTCAGACAGTGAACTTACAGATAGGCTATATTTACTACACGAGCGAATCCACTACTAAGTTTAGATGCTCTCTAGTTTGAGTGTAAAAAAATAACACTTGAGAGGTAGGTATGTACGTTTTTACTTAGATGAATTATGACTTCACGGAAAAACGGAGAGATAGGAACTCGATGTTCCGAGCAATATTTTTTTTTTATCTAAGCTAGAGATTTGTGAAATGTTCGTTCTGCGATTACGACTCGTACTTTAGCTAGGCGAATGTGTATGACATCGGTCTCTTTCGTTTACAAAGGAACGATAGAGACCAATATACCTAGTTGCCAGAAGAAATTTTTGCGGGTGGTGCGTGTGGCGTCGTATATTATTTCGGGAGTATTTTATCGTAGGCTTTTCCATTGTGTTTTTGCCAGCACAAAATGAAGCTCGATCAAGTGTCGGTGCACCGCTTGGCATCATTGGGCCTTAAGCGGTTTTTGCGGCGCATAAACAACGTGCAGCGCGTGTGCGTGACCGCTATCGATTGATCCGAATTAAAATGCATAGTTTCGGTCGGGGGTTTATCACTTTACCGCCAAATTTTCCCGCGCTGGCAACTACCGTCGCCAGTGGCAACCCACAATTTTATAATGGACACCAAATAAAAAAAAAGCAAAAATTATCATGATCGGAAAAAATTCACCGCATATATCGACGCGCGATTGGTTCGGCTTTTGAAATATTTATCACTTCAATCGGCCCACTTCATTTGATATTTTAAAATATTACATTCTACTAAGCGAACAGTTACCTATTAGCAATGAAGTATTCACTCACTCACACATTCACATACTTGCTTACTTACAAATACGAAGCATTTCGATATTTGTACCGTGGATACCGGCAACTCGTAATCATAGAGAGCTTGAGCTTCTGAAAGCTTTTTGAAAGCTCCCGAATGTAGTGAACGGTTTATGGTGGCGATTCGCGCGCCTCGGAGCGATCGACGGGCGAAAGGAGTCTCTGACATTTGGCTGGCTTCTAACTAATAACACTATCTCTTCCGTACAGAGCATATAACTCGTGTTGCGAACTTAAATCACTCTATTCTAACTGTTGGTAGATTAAGTTTTTTTTTATTGCAAATAGGCAAGCGTTTCTCTACTAGCCTGTCTGGCCTTTGCAGCGATGTGGTATACGATGAAGCTCGTTTGCCTATTAGATACTTTTTTAGCCGTAACTAGATTATGCACAGGAAACACAGACTAATGTCATTTCATAAACTTTTGTAAGTACAACTTACAAGTTTAGTTGGGCTTGGTAAATTTATTCCATATTTATGGGCCGTTGGTGTAGTGATCAGCATGTCCGCCTCTATTCCGTAAGGTCATGGGTTCGATTCCCACAGTCAAATTAAAAAAATGAAGTATATTTCGTTGTTGTAAAATATTTCTTATTTAAACCATTTATCCAAAATCTATATAAGTAAGTCAGTAATACAAATATCGTCCGAAAGAATGCATATGACATACGTGTACTGTACAGGATCTTCGCGAGGTCAGAACGTTTCCACTAGAGGAAACTAGGGTTGTTGTGTGCAGTGATAAATCGGGTTATAATACGCCCCAGCCTTCTACGCCGCACTCCTAATGTCTTCTTAATGCTGCATGGACTTGTCACATGGCACATTCGAATGCCAACCGTTCGCCATGTTTAATTTTGTTGCGCATAACAAAATTCGCAGAACTGTTTCAAACTTTTACAAAAGTGAAATTGATACAACTTTCATATCTCCCTTCTGTGCGTTCGCTGAGTGTTTATTTTATTAAATAAGTACATACAAAACGCCTGTCTCCCAGAGGGGTAGGCAGAGACGATCGATTTTCACTTGTAACTACTCCCTTGTTTATTTTATTTTGATGGTTATTTTGCCTATTTAAATACACTCCCTAATATAATATTTGGTTATTACTGTGTGTGTGTTACTAGGTTTTGAACTGTAATTATGTTAATTCCTTGTGCCTGATACAAATCGTGGTCTACATAGTACCAGTATACTAGCGCGATTTTGGACAATTTACACACTAGAATTATTGCATTAAGTACATACTAGAAGTACAGCATATGGTTAGTTGCAATTGAAGCATTTTCTCACTAAGCATTTGTTAAGTATGAGATGTTCCCATTTGAGTGGAAGCCTTTTTCTTATCGTTTTTTTTTTGTTCCTCTATCTCGTGCAGTCGACGGCGACGATGCTCTCCTTTTGTTCTAAGAACGTGATCTGACGACGGAACCTAGAGCTCCGCCCCTAAATCCACTGTCACCGTCAAGTACTGGCACTTCTTTTTAGTTCTATTCTCATTTGATATGTACAGTCATGATTTGTCGGTGTGTAATACTTTCTTTTTTAAATTGTATACTTTTCAACTGTATAAATAGCACCTTTAGTCATGAAACTTAATTGAGCAGTAGTAGTATTTTTTACAGTAAATAATTATTATTATCAAATAACTTAACCCATGCTGATGTGCAATGTAAAAAGAATGCATTAGCTCTGGATCATATTTTCGGGCCTGTCGTAGGAGCCAACTATGGGATCTGAAGATTTAGGTGTAGGCAGAGGTACTATGTAGTTAAGCAAATGCAGACGGTTCACGAGTTTTTATTCCAAAGTGACCCATCGCCGTTACAGGTGTATGAACCACAAGGTATACCTATGTACATATACCCATTATGTACATATGTAGCAATTCAAAATACCAGCCAACGAGGGTTTCTAAACAAGCATAGGCGCGACAAACAACTGATGTTGTGCAGCAATAGAATTTTAAATTCTCCCGAAATATTTACGCCGTGTTTGAAAGCAACGGACTTATTCACGTAGTAATTTCTACCAATGAGTTAGTATTACTACGTGTAATTTTTTCATGAAAGTACACAACACGCGGTCAGTAATTAACATGAGAATGAAGAAATATTGAGAAAGCGACAAGGCGCTGGTCTTCAGTAAAAACATGTTGTATCTTTAGTTAGTTCTAAGTCTGATAAGTTCAAATGTTTCCGAATTTCCGTTCAAGGCACTATTCGTAATATAAAATAAAAAATACTTTAGTAAACTTAAAAACTTAGCAACTCTGTGTTATATAATATCGGGTAGGTCATTGAAACTCAGGATAATTATACTATCTTTAATACTCTATCATCAATGTCTATTTCAGGAAGAAAATACTCAAAACTAGGAGGAGCTGTTGGCATAAAATATTCGTGCTCATTATTTAACATGTGCGAACTATCTCACATCACGCAACTAGTATAAACAATGTATCTACACAACAACAACCATAGGAGGGTCCGATGTGTCTGAAACTCAAAAATTTTATTATATCCAAATCCTTTAATGCCGAAGATTTTCAGTCTTGATACACTCTTCAATATAACGTCGTTTTCCTGTAGAGGAACTGTGAACAATAGGCAGTATTCGCGTTTAGGGATTGGAACGTGAATGAGCCCCCCACGCCGTTTGTCACGGGCCGTCCCACCGCCGCGTTATATTGGGGAGCAAGCTCGAGATACAACAGCAGAATTCAGAATGGATGACACCCAAAATGTAATACGCTTTCGTTTATCAGTAGGGGTACAGTCAAGCGTTGTGTTCTAGGTGGAGAGTTACCAAGTTACCCTCACCTGAACGGCGGTAGTGTACGCGAGCCACCTCAAACGTAGGCCAAGTTGGTGCACATTGTGTGAAGCTGTTGTGTTTGCAAGCTTTACACAGCCGTGAATTTGTTGCGTTGTAGCAGAGTGCTCTTTTTTTCAGAAGAGAATAGCTTTTGCAGTCCCGCGGCAAAGATACGCCGCCGCCGACGTTTGTTTGTGGCCTTTTGCAAATCATAATTAGACCGAACTAGTTCTTTAACGAAATGTGAAAAGGAAATTCGTTTTGCCAGACAACGCCGGCGGTAGGAGACGTGAAAAGAATGGTGTACTAGTGTTTTTCTTAATACGTTGTAAGAGGATACTATACAAATTTCAAAAGATTCTGAGTTTCTGATAAAGTTATAACGTGTTTTGTCTTCTTCTCACTTTCAAATGGACAGCAACCAAAGTACTGTCGGTATCTACATTTTTAATTCCAATATTTTAAATCGATTGTAATCAGTTTGTATGGAAACCAATATGTGACCTAATAACGAACATAACTCAGTAACTTTAAAATAGGTAGTCAACTTTGCAATAAAATATTTTCAGGTCATTTCTACTACAGTCGCCAATGTGAAGTGTTTGCAAGTTCGCTAGCACGCACTCCAGTATTTATGTCCCACACACTGTGTGTCGGAACCGCAAAGTTTTTTAACGCTCAAGTATTTCCACCCCAGCGAGACTGTAAAGCTGATCATAAATTATTATCAAGAAAACTGCGAAAGCTATTATAACTCAATTCCGTATAAATCAGTCTATCGCTTTATTTCACTCTTACCAGTTGCCTCGCGTATTTATCGTGAAGTACGTATATTGTTATCGATAGTTTTATAACTTACTGTGAGATATTTTTCATTGCTGCATACGTACATGCAAATACGCAGTACATTATGCGAATATATTGGGCGTAAATAAAGACATTCATTTTCGTTCTTAGCGGATTACTTTTGCATAATTTAACCCATTCGAGACTGTTATACATAACTCTTTTGAATCGAATTAAAAGTCAGTATGAATTCGATCTACCATTTTATTTGGACTTACATAAAGTTGCCCGGTGAAATGAAAATAAATTCTGTTCACACACAAAATGTTTTCAACTTATGCTGAAAACCATTGAAACTCAAGCATAAATAGGTTTGTTAAGCTTTCACGCTAAGCGACATCGATTGCGAGGACACTAGCACAGCTCAAGTGGCACAATTTCAGCGTAGTAATTAAACAGTTTACATGGGCTGAGGGCTTCTGAGTACATCCTAGTACTGTGCCATTGTCGAGAAGAACTTCACAATGCAACGTGTACCTTTCCAACGTTTGTGTCTAGAACTGTCGTGGGTCATTTTAAAATGGTGACAAGGGGCCTGAGTGCTGTCGTGGGCTGCAGTTTTGTCTAGTGCTGTTGGTGTGTCAGAAGCAGGCGGTTGTCTCTCGTCTGCGGTTGCTATGTTGCCATATTTATTCGTGTAGGCTCCGACGACGACTTACCGCCGCCGCTGCCGCCACGGCGACTCGGTGACGATGTGAAGAAACTGTCAGAAGGATATTGAGGACATTTGCTATGTAGGTGTGGTACCGTAAGGACATCCTAATATGCTCAATGTTATATCTGTGAATTTATTGGCCGATGGTCAAAAAAATCATCACTACATGTGCCTCTAATATTGATGTAAGTGTAGACGTACTAATGTTTGATAAGTAATGAGGTAATAGTCTTAGTTTAAGGTTCTACATGTGTGTCTAAAGCAATAGATGTTAGTAAAAGTTACTAGCCCACGTTAAAGTACGCCATTAAAATAATAATATTTGGCACCTGTGCCACGTTTGAGTTAGTAAGTACGTAGGTCCATTATGTGTCGTCTACCGGTACTCATGTTTAACTGGTGAGCTTCATATTTCTTACGAAACCCTAATTTTTTTTTAATATTTAACACCTATATTAATCGGGGATCAAAAATCGGTCCATTATTATCACACACGTTGTATTCAGTATAAACAATCAAATTTTCATCTTTATAATATTGGTATAGATGACACCACCGCGCCGTCTCTCCACTCACCAAAGAACAGTGCCAATGATTTTTCAGTACCCAGAAAGGAAACCGGCTTCGCGAAACTTTCGTTAATGAGCTGAAACTTGTCGTTCTAGTGGCGTGTTCATCGGCTACCCTCCTCCGCGTTGACAAGGTGCCCGTTATTTCAAAAATGTCGGTTATTTCACGCGCGAACTCCCGCCCGCCCGATGTGAAATAATTCTTTTGTTCAGCGGCTGACTTTTATAGGATTACTTTTATTGCTACGAATTATGCGGAACTTCTTGACATTTTTGTGTGACGCGGAAGTTGAGTGGCTCAGTTGAGGCGTGAGGCTACGATTATGTGGATACCTACACGGGACAGTGTTACTTGGATTTGTCTTTTCGTCTAAAATATACATTTGCATCGAATATTTTACAAGATAAGTTTTTTTTATTAACTTGGCTCTTATGTTCGGCTTTAGCCGACAATTCTGCCACAAACAAAGTAATAACTCTTCGTGTTCAATATTAGATAGTTGCTGTCATTGTCACAGTATATCGATAAAGTCGTCTATAGTCAAAGTCGTGTCAAAAACTTATTAAAACGTGAGAGTGGACCATCACATTTCAATGCTGCGTGGAACGTTACACGGGAATAACAAATTGATCAAGTAGGAGTCTTATTTACTTCTCATTATCACTAAATTATTTTTCATCACCAGCACATTATTACACTAATTCCACCATGTGGCGCAAGCAAAATAAAATTTTCGCTACGTACATCTTATCGAAAATTTTATTTTGAAAATGAGAAATAAAGAAGCCATTTGCATATCATCGCTTCCCGTATATCTACAAGATAAGTTAAAATTGATGTAATTCGTAACCGTAAATGATTGTCGCTACTTTTGATATTAACGAAGCAATCAATCAATACATAGTATAAAATAAAGTCGAATCCCACTGCGTCCTATGAAAATATTGACACAACCGATTTTGATTTGGTTTATTATTTTATTAAAGCAAGGCTTAGATGTATAATAGGTACATACATATACTAGCAGGGAAACGCTTTAGTAATTTAAAAAAAAACTTTTCCCTTTTCCGGGTCAGCTAGTTTAATTATTATTGTGCAAATGAAGATAACGGCGTTTGTATGACATTCGTTTCACAATTAGGGAATGGGCCCGACTTTGCTTTTCATCTGTGATCGACTTTTATTGTAATTTGCCGAGGCCAAGGGACTGCACAATACATTGTGAGTTTATCAGTGTGAATCGAAATGTCGGTTTCAAAACGAATTATTGCAATATCTTTAGTGTTGTTACAAAGAACATTTCATATTTTAAAGCAAAGGTATAAAGGGGTAATATTTGGGGGATAACTATGCTGGATGCTCGTCATGGCTTTCACAGAAAATGCATAAAATATCAAAGCAACAATCACAGTTTGTTAGACGAAACCACTATGTACCTATTTGGAAGATATTGGGAATGGTCCCTACGTACCTATACTATTTTATTCAATATAGGCCGTGAGAGGCGGCTGAAGGGATTTTCGAAAATGGTTTTGCGATTTGGTGGGCGATGTATGGGCTTTACGTCACTTACGAATACTGAATTGGATTGCAAATCCTAACTAAGCCAAGAGCTGCCGTGACTGGCTTAAGAGTCAATAATCACTGGAAACGGATTTTAAGAATTTCTGTAGTACGAAAGACAAAAAAAAATGTTTCTAAATAAATTTGTATCGATTGCGAAAACGATGCGCCTCAATAAACAACCCTACGCTCAAAAACATAAAACATGCTTTCGTCTGGACATAAATTTCACAATGACTGACAAAGGATTAAGCTCTCGCTTATCAAACATTTTGAACTTCTTCAAATAACAACCTTAAGATCTCGAACATTTCACCTTTTCATTGCAAAACAGCTTTTTATAACTTTGTACAGAGTCGACGCGCCAGCAGATGTCTGAAGGAGTTAGAGTATGAACAAAGTATTCTCGGGTCAACGAACTGTACTTTTTAATAATAAGAACGCATTTCTGCATATCGAATACGTGACTAACCCAAAATGTTTAATGCTGCCATAAAAAAAAACATGCGTACGTACTTCGTTCTTGAAAGATTTCTCTTTTTTGTCCTTATAAAAGTTGTCTCAGAATCCACGATAATGTGGTGACTATAATGTATGGAAATAAATAGGAAGACATAAATAGAAATAGGCGCTTGTTCTAAAGATATGTTTGAAACTCGTGGATGTATTTAAAGCATCGTCTCGCGGAGTCGCGTGTACGTTTCTTTCACAAATTTATTGTAAATGATCTTAAATGTTTAACACTTTCGTGAACAATATAATGAAAGCAATAGAAGTTTTATTGTTATCATGTCGAAAGGTAGAATGTGTCCGCGACAGAGTTAAGCTATCTCGAACTACAGTGTGATTAATGCAAGTATCTTCACTTTAATTTTTAATATCTTCGATTTTATTCACAGTTTTTGGTAGGTAGGTAGTTTAACAAATAAGGTTGAAAGTTTCTTTGTCTTCAGCAAACAGCATTTTTTTACTTACGTACGCAGCTTTTTAACAAAAATTGTGACACTATTGTAATTTAAAGTATTGTAACTGTACAATTATTGTTATTTATTTAGCTTAACTTAATTTAAAAAATATCCGTTTTGCTATAAAACGGTATTCAATTTTGTCTACCTAACATTCCAATAAGAAAACGCTGACCGTAGATTAAATTAAATTAAAAAAATTAAACCGATACAGATTGTTAACGAAAGAAATCAGACAGTAACTAAAAACAGGAACCATATTGGGTGAGATAGAGGGTAGTTTAATATGTACCTCTATAATTTTAGAGTAATTATGGTCATGAATAAATTGAGAGCAATTTTTGTTCAGTGATCTGTGTCTAATAATGTAATACGAGATCAAGACAACGAATATTATACAAAATAGGGTCAAAAGAAAGTTTCCATACGACACAATATATTCAAATTAGATTCATCACATTGCATTTGCGAAGTAATTGCATTCTCTAGGGTGGTACAGTAAGAATTTCGCAAACATTGCCGTGTTACTTATAACATTCCAAATAAGGGTGACTTCCGACTGTACGGTTGACCCCAGGGCGAATATTTTGAGGGTATTAAGTTTACCTTTTTAGGGTTAGGGCAAGAAAATACGCCGTCGTCGCCTACAACTTTGAAAATAATGTCATAATAAAAAGTGGAAGAGGGAAGTGTGGCTAGAAATTACGCATGCACCCCAACTGGCTGTTACTGGCACGTAATTATAATATAAATGTGATGTTCCTTTCGCCGTTTAGGAATTGTGCGGTGGAAGCCCGTCGGCCGACGTTACGGCCAGCTCCGACGCCATTGCCGGGGAAAACTCCATAGAGTATAGAAGAAACTTGGATCAACATGCAATCAATCATCCGACACACACAGGGTCACTCTGACTCTTCCCGATCAATCAAGAATTTCATTTATTTTTTGCTTACAGAGCGTCGAAACAACTAATCCCACACACAAAATAAGTTTAGCTATACAACGTTACGTACGGATATAATACAATGTAATAATAATTCATCTAGCCTTTTTTCCCTACCGTCAAATTGACACACGGGAATTAAGTTTTCGTAAAAACTTCATTTTCATTTGTTATCCATACCTATGTTATTATTTTCATTACTTTTTTTTCATCTTTTTACATGAAAAATTACAAAGACTTTACCGGACCGTAGCCATGTTCACAATTAAACTGAGTATATCCACAAATTACAAGCTATGGTACTTGCTGTACTGATAAGGATTTCGCGATTTACAATTTCGATGTCAATCTTGTTAAAAGTTCGCATCGGATCGTCTTTCTCGACTTCGCTTAATAGGCTAAGTTGATTACGAAGTTTCGAGCGATTTGTTCCAACGCTTACACGGTTGTAAATACTTGTACATTCTACTCTTACAAAGTACGATTCATTTTAAAACTTTTACTATAAATATAAGTATTAGGCAGCTATCTTACAATTTCAAATGTTATCCAATTTACTGGTTGAGAATTCACGGTGTCGGCGCGTCTATTTGTGCGTTTCTACTTTTTATTTTGTATTTTACTAGTTAACCGGCAAACGTTGTTTTGCCTATATACATTTTAACAGTATTTCTCTGCAAGTAAAGTACTTTAATAATCTTTACAGAATTTAACTGAAATACATATCGCACAATATTTTGTAATTGTGAATAGAATCCTTAGTAATAAAAAAAATACACTTCACGCCTTAGTAATAGTATAATATAATTATATATTGGAGAGGCCTATGTCCAGCAGTGGACAAGTATGGGCTGATGATAATGATGATTATGATAATTACATAGTATAAAACAAAGTTGTCTCTCGCTGTCTGTCCCTATGTATGTTTAGATCTTTAAAACTACGCAAAGGATTTTCATGCGGTTTACTTTAACAGATACAGTGATTTCAGGGGAAGGTTTATACATATGTATAGTACATAGTATATACATATAACATCAAGGAACACCGTTAATAATTTATATTGGCAAAACAACGTTTGATGGGTCAGCTAGTATAATGATTGATATTTAAAAAATGTCACATTTTGAGATGTCGCGTTGCAGTACCTAAATGAGTCTCTCTGAAAACAAAGACAACAATTTAATATTTGTATGAATAGCTAAGAGAGTAATCACAGCTTTTTCTCCAAATATTGTACATCGAGTATAGGAATTGACGAATGCATTTAATTTTATAATTCCAAATCACTCGAGAACTAGTTCCACTATTACATTAACCTTTGTGAACGTCTTGTTTTCCATCATCATTATATTTAATCTACGATAAATTATATGAATAGTAACTAATTCATTACTAAATATCCGTGCCGATACCTAATATATAAGAATTAAATTTACATCCGCGTATTAGTGTGATCTATAGAGTCGCATTGAATTAAAATATTTAAAATATTGTCTGTGATCTTTTTCATCTCACTATTCCTTCAGCGAACATCATTCCCCGCAACGAAATACTGCGTAAACTGTAACACTCACATTCAATTGTCAAATGTTACAAAACATACTACATAGATTTAACAGTACCGGGGGCAGAAGAGATACGAATGTCGCCGAAGCGCATGCGTCCGCGCAGCCAAAGGTGAACGGGCACCACGAGACCGTTACAGATGAGCCGGGATTGAATATGCATGAGCCGCACGACCTCGGTCTATATCGTAGGCAGAGAAACAAGGACGCTGAGGGGCCTAATTCTAAGATTACTCGGCTACTGTATCGAATAATTTAGGTAGCAGTGATATTAATTCCGTCCACAAACGATATTGTAAGTTGCAACGAATTAAGAGTCTCAGCTTTCACTGAAAGTCTGAAACCTTTTGCGTGCTTATTTTAATAAGATGACATTGTTTCCATACATAGTTCTTTTTTCGTACATTTTGATGATTCTTAAATTAAAGCACTAAGCCATATATATAGACATGAATATAGTGTGACAATGATATTATCGTAATTAAACAAGAGCATTGTCAGAATCTATTAGATGGAGAGTGCAAAAGAGTTTTTTAGATTTGTCAACTAACCTACTTTGCAAGTATTTCTGTAGTTAGTTCCAGAGCCATATTTACGAACTAGACATGAATATAGAGTGACGTAAGAATCAGACCCCAGCTTAGAAAAATACGAAGCTAGACTAGACTGTGGGAATATCATAAATCAGGCACTACCTCTGACCACCTGTCTGTCCGACAATAACAATTTCGGCATCCAAACATTTCTCAGAAATACATATTGCTGGTAAATGAATTAGGAGTTGTTATGTCGGTAGGGATAGTTTACGATTAGGAATAGTTATCAGAAAAAAAATATACCTACCTATTTGTATAAACATGACCTCATGAGACACACAGACAAATAAAACACTTTTCAAACATAGGTAATATCGTCATTCGTAAAGGGGCAGGCAGAGACAATCAATCCCCACTTGCAACGGTTATAGGCCACACGTCCGTATTTATAGTCGATATTTTTTTATGTTGAAAATTTCCTACCAAACATTATATTAAATTGAAGGTGACGTTTCGGTCATTTTCGGAATCTCTCTCGCATATTAACGTCACATTTCGGTTTTTTATTGACTTTATTCTTTAGCATAACATGTAGTGGAACAGTTTCGGCTGTTGCTTTGCCAATTTCCGCCATTTTGTTGTGATGTGTAAATCGTTCCACACCGACTTCACGCCTATCATTTGGTGCTGATTTCGAAGGAGGTGTAGGTCACGTTGCTGATCATCAGGTACGGTTGGCCATCGCCCTGTAGTTCCGGTCCCTTAGGAAGATTGAACTACGGTGTCCCCTGCCTGGCGTATAAGGCGTCATAAAAGGGGTCATCTGGGCCGTAGGTGGCGGAGTGGCGTTCCCGGTACCTGCACAAACTGTCCCGCGATGGTCGGCGGTGCCCGGTTTCCGCCGTAGAAGCGGAAATCCATACAAATGCATTAGAGTAGACACAGGGCCTGGTCGCTCGTTGGGTGGGCCCTGAAGAATGTCCTCTGGGTGCCCAGACCCCACCCAGCACCAGCGATAAATGAAGGCCATCGGGGGGATTTTAATCAGTAGAAGTCTGTTACTACTCCGTCGCCGTCCCCATAGCGGAGGAGTGTCCATGAGGATTTCCCCCTCGTCAACAAAAAAAAAGTGTACAGAAGTCATATTAACATCAGGCAGGATGGTGATCAAACGCTTGTTCATAGTGATTAAAAAAAATATTGTGACAAGTACAAAAATAACCTTAGACATCTAATTAACTTTTTCTGAGTTTCAACCTTAGGTTGGCAGATTAGATTCTTAACAGCCTGTACTTAGCTACTATAAGTCCATTTCTCTACCTTTTACTTAAATTTAACACAGATTATTATCCATGCAACTTTAGTTCGGCCGCTCTGAGGGAATGCGTTTTTAAACTGGACCTTGAAAGTTAATTTTGTATTGGCGTCGAATTACCACAAAAATATAAATTATTTCGTTTTGGTTGGATTACAGAAAAATACCAAAAAAAAACTTACTTAATTTGAATGCGGTAATTAGCAAACTAACATAGCGTGTCAAATGGCAGACTTGAGCAGCATTTTCCCAGAGGCCGGACTATAAATACGGGTAGGTACTGTTCATTTTGTTATAGTTAATAATATATTTGCATTGTTACCTATGTACCGTAACAAAAGTTTATTATTTTGGCAGTCACCACAATCGCCATAACATAGTAGAAGTTATGTCGTAACAACGCTGCCAAAGCCGCGAAACTGTTGAAAGTGAAGCTTCGTATAGTTTAAGTGATTCCCACGGCCGATACTGTTTGATTGACTGATTGATTGATGTGCATAGTGAAAGGTTATGGTTCCGTAACGATAATGTAAAGGCTATAAAATGCTTCGGCCAAACGTGTAATTAAGAAAGTCAATTGATTAAGTACAGTTGCTTAATGTAACACATAGGTAGGTACATTCGTAGTCACGTTTTTACTGGAAGAATCTACTACAGAACCCCGGTAAATTAAAACCATCGTCAGATTTATCATAATTCTCATACAACACTTATAGGTCTAGGTCGCTTTTAGATCAATTGTTGGACTCGAATTGGCAATTATTCAATTCCTAACCAATATTTTAAACAATATTCTAACCATTGTTTAGATGCATTTTTTTTTTGCGAAAGTTTAAAAAGACTCTTTCGCTGAACGGATTTTGACAAAACTTGGTGGGAAAATAGATTACAACCTGAACTACGATATTATATGTATATATATTATATGTATAGGTTGAAGAACAACTTTTGGCCGATCAGCGTGCATTAAACCTTATTTCTAAAACCAAAAAAGCTTTTGACATTAACTGTACTTCGAACGGTTAAAAAAAGAAAACATTTAAAAAGTAATTACTTACCGAGAAATGTAGTCTACGTAATAAATTAAGTAAAAAAACATGGTATACGGTACTCCACATTCGCGAAAGTTTAATTAGGATTTTTTTTTTCGTTTCACAACATTTTATTGTGGCAATATAAATAAAAAACAATTTGATCTATTAGCTATAAAGAACAATCGCGTGTCGTAAAACAAATAATGCCTTATCTCAAGTAGCTACAAATTTCCCAATAAATGTATTGGGAATATATATTATCGGAGAATTCGATTTGTACAGTAGTTCAAGGTCATTATAGAAACTTACAAAAATACTAGCTGACCGTACAGACATTGTTCTGTCATATTCAATTAACGATTAAAGTTTTTGAAGTACCTACTTTTTCAACTATTCTCATACCTACGTTGTGTATTCAATGAAATAAAATCGGTCAATCAGTTTCACAGGAGTAAGTCACAAGAATATTCCATATTAGAAGAGATAAGAGAGGATAGTAAATTACAGTATCATCAACAGCCACATGACGTCACCTGCTGAACAAGGGCCTCACCCAATGATTTCCATGATCATTTGGGCCTCCCCAATAATTGCTGCACATGGCAGGCGGGTTGGCAATCGCAGTGGTGTTGTGGTCCAACTCGTACAGCTCCTCTGGAGAGTTCCCTCGGTCGCCTCTTACGACCCCTACAACGGGAAAAGTTGGGCTGGGGTTGCACGTGTATTTTATTCGCCTTCACCACACCATTTCTTATACATATTTCATTACAGTATACAACATTAATATTATAAATGGGGTTTACTTTAAGTTTGTGAAAGCGTATTTCACGCAAATACTACTTAACCGATCAGATTTCGATCGTTTCTCAGAGGTATTAGAAGTAACATAGGAGAATATTTTATTCCGAAATTCCGCCGAACGGATACATCGTGGGTAGTAACTCAGGATACAGCTAAAACGCACATCAAGTGCGATCCAAAACTCCTAAAGAAATAGAGCTTTTGTAGATCTTTTTGGATTTTAAAATAGGTACTTCTTGTTTACTGGATTTACGAACTATAATTCTACCACTAGATGACTTCCTACTTAGTCACGAGTGATACTAATTATAAAATCCGATTAAGCCTGTGATCTACATTTGGAGACCTTTTACGAGTCCAAATAGAATTATTATTCTATTTTTTCAAGATTACTTGAAGACAAAACAACATAGACAACAAATCTGGTCGTAGAGTCACGTTGAATCACCCGCGTTTACTTTGAACCCGTGGGATTTTCGGATAGGGATCTCACAGAGGATCTTTGCGCATAGAATAGAGAAAATGACTCTTTGCGGTCTGCTTTTCAACTTCAAGCTGGATCGTATTTTTTCGCAACTGTTATGACAGATATAAAAAATCAGGAAAACGATAATGCCGTTTATACCATTTGTATAATTGACCTTTGGGAAAATCTTGAATATGTCAATATTTTGTTATTCACATATTTACCTACATTGGGAGAATAATCGGAATCACGGTGCAGAGATAACCCCCCTACAACCTCACAAACTTTACCTCTTTATTATATCGGCAAGTATAGATGAAAAAGATATGTAAATAAACGTCAGACCCACAATATTTTTTTCCAAAAATGGACTCAGAACCGCCTACGCTCTCAGTGGTTAGTTATATATCGATAACTTAAAATATTGGGGTCGTATCCGGGTCCAATAAAGCCTACCGTTACATGTCAGTCTAAATTGCAATACTTTTTCGGTTCGCAACCGGTCAGGCAGCGGCCGCAACCAAACGCAGCCGTTTCCAATTGCATAAGCTGGACTCACACCTTGATCAATAGAGTGATATATTTTAATGGCGAGGGTGTTTACTCTTGAAGCAACATGCTCACGCTAAATATGGAAAGAGGAAAATTTGTATGGAGTCAAGAGTAAATATGGAAATAAAGATAATTTGTATGGAGTCAACGCGTGCGTTGCTCACGTCTCCAGATAATGGCCCGTACGTCGAGAGGCAGGTAGGGCTTGGGTGATGGTGGGCTTGTCCCTGTTACAATGTTCACGCTAAATATAAAAATAGTACTAAATGCAACACTATCTTCGATCATTATCATCTCAACCATTTGTTTTCAGGGACATAGGCCTCCACAAGAGCTCAAAGGTCAACAACTCACTCCTAAAGTGAAAATTTCAGATGCTTCTCAAATGAACGTAAAATACGGACCGATTGATTTATGTTGATAGTAAGTTGATGAATGATTTTCTTATGAATAGTTAGCCATGTCTTCTGTGTTTTAGTGTTTCATACAATCTTTAACTGTCTGTGCATATCGAACACTGATAAATATTTTGGGAAAATCCTTTCATGTTCGGAACTTAATCGAACCTAGTCTTTTCAAGTCTCTAACTTCAACGGTTGCGGCAAATATTATGATGAAATGAGTGTAGTTTTGCCAATATACATTATTTCTCTACTATTATATATGCTTTATAACATTATTATAACATATAAACCTTCCTTAAAAAATTATCTATTATTGAAAAGCGCAAAATCTGTTGCGTAGTTTTAAAGATGCAAGCATACATAGAGACACACAGCGAGAATCTACTTTATTTTATACTATGTATTGATTATGATGTATAGAATAAATACTTTTCAATAAAAGTATAAATACAAGCATGGATGAACACAGGTCACTCGTACTTTTTATGTACATAATAGTGTCCAACTTCTGTGTAGTTTCATAGCCGATTACCTTAATTTCCCAACCGTAACAAATAACTATCTTTATGTATGTGTTAATGACTATTTGAACATTTTAGTGTCTTTTTTCTTAAGTTAATATAATGGTCGATGTACCAGGTGGTCGGACCCCCCATGATTGAAACGGATACGATCCAATGGAAACTTTAAGGAACAAGGGGTCAAGTGTGCTACACTCTCGTAGTTGTTTCGCTATGGCATTGTAGCTGTAAATGATGTGCATCGCTGTTTTACTAAGGACGACAGTGAAATGAAAGTAACGAAATCAGCAATGCACATCGTTTGCCCCTACGATGCGAAAGCGATGCAACTACGAGAGTGGAAACTTAGACCCCAGGTCAAATCATAAACTACTTTTATCATTTTTAGGTTTGCTGGGACATAGCCAGCGCTGTTTCGTGATAATGACATAAATGACAAAACCACAAACCTGTAAAATGTTACTGGCTGAATTCGGTTCCTTTTTTCATTGAATTTTAAAAATCTAATTTCACAAATCTATGCATATCTCAGAACAGAAAATAAAATTAAAATAGCTCTCTTATGGTACAGCAAAATATCGTGAAGAATGGGATCATAGGATCCCCTGCCCCCTAGCAAAGCTCTCCGACAAACGAATGGACCAGCAAGACATATTAACTCATTGTGATTTGTTGAAACAGACTGAGCGTGACATAACAGCCAATCACAGCGCGGTATTTATTTCACGTCGCATCTTTCTTGTTTTATTTGTTTGCTGTTCCATGTTGAGACGTGGATAGTTTTCAATGATAACCCATGTAACGGGTTAAGAAGCTTGACTCATATGCTAGGTTATCTCACAACGTTTCGCTATAAAAAGAACTCATTTTGTCGAAAAAGTAAAATATCTTCGTCTGACATAATACCTATATTATATTGCTTACCTTTTAGTTATCAGTGCAGAGTAGGTACTCTTGATAATAAAATACCTACTTACAATTATGCATTGACACAAATATTCCTTTTTAAAATAATCTCTAGTAAAAATAAAAGAGAGTACACGCCCAGTAAACCCAAATACTAAGTTACTGCAGGTAAGTGGTATGATTGCAAAATATCATTGCGGTCACAATTATAACTGCCTTGTTCAAGTATACAGAAAATATTTGACCTGATCCCAGTGCTAGCTAGTAACCGTACTGTGCAAAAGCTCATATTGAATCCGTCCTCAAAGACGAGGTCAGTAAAAAATTATATCGAAGTCTTTAAATATGTCCAGCTTATCTTGTAATTTCTTCGGTGTCACAGTTCTTTAAAAGGTGGAACTGATTGGTTTACTGTATTTTATGCGTTTTCTGGGGCGTGTCTCTTAGGCCTGTATTCTGAAATGTGATCCGAGCACTATTCAGGTAAGTTTTATGCTTTATTCCACTCTAATGTCAAGTGTCGAAAAGAGACAAAATATTTGCCTTAAGCATTGATTGTTCTTTCAGTATAAAGGCCTAGTCAGTGGTCGAGTACTACTGTCGGGATATTGAATATTGCAGCGACCCATTTGCGGTCACAATGCACTACCCGATACCGACACTATGTTAATCCTTTCAAAGGAAATGTGGTTATTAATTCATATTGTGCATTTTGATGTGTAATAGGTATTTGAAATATTTGTGGTCGTCATAGTCAGTGAGGTTCACAAAGCTGGTTGAAATAAGTATGTTCTGTTTTGTGACAGAATAATTATCATGTATTCGATATTAAATAATAACATACACAGTCAGTGGTTTTCATAATAATTGTTTTATCATTTGTGTACAGTACAAATCTTTTACGTGTAGGTATCAATTGAAGTAACAAATAACTAAAACTAAAAATAGATCAAAGTTATCCAAAGGTTCAAAGTGAAAGACAACCCCGAGGCGAAACCGTGTCAAATATTTACGAAAGTCAACTTGTACTTAGTACCTACTTGGGCACTAAACGAACCGACAAAATGCCTACAACATTGGTACTTAAGTACCTAGTTTATTATAACTTGTTCTTGGCAAGTAGAACATATAATTTTTCTTGTGGTAGATCAGTATCTACGCAATACCGAACGAATGTTGAAATACAAAAATATTGTTCAAGGACAGTTTACATGTTCTGTGTTCGTAGTATCGTTATATTTATTTCACAAAAAAAAGTTTCCAATTTCACCGAACACAAAAGAATTCGAAGAAATGAAAATGTTTTTAAAGAATAGTTCTTTCTTACTTACATATGCTCCGTTGAGCTGCTTTGCTGGAAAAAGTACATTTTAGAAACTTTCCAATCTGTATTAGCAGCTGAAGTGTTAGTAAATATTTAATCTTCCGTTCATTTCCGGCTTCGCCCGGGCGTCGTCGCCGTTGGAGCTAATAAGTGGGTCAAGTAACCCTTTCGAGGCAGGCTAGTCTGACAGGGCCGGCGGAGCAGGGTGGCCCGTCCGAGACCAACGGCTCAGCTAATTGAAGTCCAATGTCGCCTGCCCATGTAGATTGATGCGCTGCGATTTGGCAGCGATTTCGCATAGCTTACAATTACTGCACGCGTTTGATCCAATTGTATCGGACGTTTCAATATTAACCAACTTTTTCACGAATGCCAATAGAACGGTTCACTGGTTTCGCTCACACAAGGGTTTCCCGTCTTCACCCAATCAACGGGCGCCAGAGATGCAATCCACTCAAATCTTTATACCGCCACGGGATGATGTCATAGCTGCGATGCGGTGACGGCAGTGGCGCTCCCTTCTCTCGGTACCGAAGAACAAATGATGCTGTTTATTGCAAACTCGCTATCAACCCACACATTGCAACCATGTTGAAATTTCTTGGCAAGTTAAATCTGTCTGTATAATGTAAATAATTGTGAACATTGCGAATGTTACTTTCTCCTTTCGAGAGTAGAATAATGGCCGCGCCTCCCAACAGTAGTAACCTATTTTCCGCGAGTTTTTTTTTTCAGTAATTGAACAATACATAATCGATATGTTGTGTAAACCGCAGTGTTCCCAGTGTTGAAGCTCTAATTAGTTGGGGGGTCGCGCCACCATCAATATCCATTAGCGGCGCCGCACGCGACGCCGAGTCCAGCAGTACGTCACTCATGCGACGCCGGACGCTCGATCACGCCCCGATAAAGGGCTCCTATAGCCTGCCGCCGCCGCCGCCCCGTACACCCACTCTGCATACACTACAGGCCAATACATTCGAAGAGTAGGTACGGCCGTTTGTGACCTGCATTTCTGACACACACCAATTACTAATGATTTCGGCGTGAAGATTTTGAGGCTTTACAAATGCGATGGAATTCGTGAAGGTGCACAAAAGAAAATGTTTTCTTGGGTTTTAATAATTTTGACCGTCAAGAATTGAAAGGAATGCAGCTGCTTTTTTTTGCAGAGGCAGAACTAGGCAAATGCTTCATATCTGAAATCCAAGGTTATGAAGACCAATGTTATGGTTTTGTTTCTAGGTACATAATTGAACTACACCGCGAAACATCTTTTTAATCCTAAATAACAAAAAGAAGTAATTGGAGAGTATTCAAAGGCTTTTATGTTTTACAGATAAATCGGCCTTATATTCTTAGAAGTACTTAGTGCTAGAAATCTTATTAGTTGTTTCTATGAGTTGTTGTATTGTAATTTGCAGACAAATATTTTCATAGTAAATCTTAGAAACAAGGCCCAATCATTAGCACAGTTTGTTGTATACATTATTTTAAAAAAATGCTGACATTTGTCTGTATTATTTCTACTGTTACTAAAAAAAAAGGCAAGATTTGATTGTTTGAAGTGAATAGGCTCACTTTAATGAACAAAACGATAACTCTTACCAAAACTTCAATAATGAAATCTAACGTGTAAAAAATAGCAAATATGCGGATGTAATCGCGGGGTATATACTAGGTGCATATACATACTTGGTTACCGGTATCGAAATAATTATTTTGGCGTCGTTGGTACGAAAGCTTTGTTGTTATATTTCGATGTGCATTTTTGCCGTTATGATTCACGATGCCCGACGTCGATAGCCCCCCATGTCAAAGTCCGCTTTATTGGGCGTAGAACTTAGGGTTTGCAGTTCCACGTATCCGGACCTATATTACTACACTCACGCCATCCACCCTCCATAACAATAATAATAATAATATCGCACACCTCGCAAGCACTCAGACGTCGCGTAAATATCACGTACATACATACGAATTTACTTTAAAACTTTGGTATTATTTTATAGCAAACATCCGCGAGTGTTGCTTTTTGAATTGCTTCACGAGATTTATATGTACAACACCGCATAGCCGGTATCGGCTTCTTGGCCCCGAATTGTTTTTCATTCTAAAATATCCTCTTCTCGAGAATGTAAAGATTGCTTCCTGAAAGTAAACCGTTATTGGTTTCCTTGTGTAAATGTTGCTGCTACGACGGGACGACCCACGATGCAACGTGGGAAATCTAGGAATCTACTTACCCATTATACCTAGTTCTTTTTTTACACATCTGGAAAATCAATTTCAACTCTACATAATATGATGTATTTGAACAAACGTGACATTTGTTTAACCCTCCGCACTTATAATTAAATAATAATATTTACAGTCCGTTACGTCCTGTATCGGGAATAAAGAAAGGGTGGAAAAAAAATCGATTGAAATGTGCAGCAAACGCGTCTAGGTCAGGAGAGATCATGATTATGACCGGCGGTCCTCGGCACCCGCTTCCATTAAAAAGGGTTACCCGCTGCCCTAATCTTTGAACTATGACTTGACCGTTAATACGCATTTATAATTCTTCTTCGATTATTCCATCTCGGAGAACGTCGAGATGGGAATAAATTAGTTTCTAGTTTGGGAACAATGGTCGAATGAAGTTTGTGTAACGGTCGCCAGGTCGTTGTAAGAGTTAGACACTGCCGGTTCGTTGTCTATTTGTCGGAGAGCTATTTAGTTGAATGTCTTGCTGCTTTGTTTAACTAAGCAATAGTTTGATTCAGTTTGCAAACTTGACTCTGCAATGGAGTGATCTTGTGGTCGACTCTCTATAGGTAAACTAATATTGTATATTCACAGTGGACGGTCTTAGTTTCAGGCTAATTCTGTTTCACGTTGGCTTTGCTCTACTTTGTAGGTACTTACTACATACAGATTGGAATGAGCGGTTTGATGGATTTGTTATGTTATTGATCACTATTATTTTAGTGCAATAGGTACCTGTTCAAACTTTGAAACATTCATAAACATAATTCGGTCAAAGGTCCACAGGCCGTTTTGACCTTTATTAACTTTACACCCTTCCCCAAAAGCCGTCCTCGCGTCAGGTGCTAGTCGGGACCCCCGGCCATAATCCCCATTACCATATCCAAGGAGTCCATGCACTCAGGCAAGGCGATGCATGTTCACTCTTCACATTTATAATTCAAATGATCCGCACGGAATTCGTGGCGTGATGTGAGAATTTTTAACGGAATTCCTCACCTTTGTGAAATTTTTATGACTGTAAGAACGCTAGCTGCTTCTTAAGAAGTCTCCGTGTACTCAATTCCTTTGTGGAGTGGGTACGTACAATAATTGTGCTTCTTTTTATCATTATAATTTAATGTTAAAACCGTTTTCCAGGTGAAACGTTGCATTACAAAATTCCGATACCTACCGCTTCTCACTTAGTGACTTTTAAGTGGCTTCAGTCCGCAAGTTTCAAAGGTGCTCAATTAATTTATAGAGCCCTGATATCTCGCATGTTGGTGACATTAATTTGAAACATTCAAGGCCGAGCCACGCCGAGTTCTGAGTCACTCTAGGGACACCCCAATTTTGCATAGTGCAAAGCATATTACTGCGGACTTTACATTGAAATGCTGCCGTCTAATAAGTCGACGTATCATTTGAACTATGTATAATGGTGCACGAAATTTGCATGAAAATAATTTTATTTAGAGTTCATTGCTTTGAACTTTGTCCTGTGTTGCCATGGGACACCTAATGAACATATAACTAAATTATTACAAGTAACCTGATATCCATCACGTCTCCAAAGGTGCTTTCTACCCCACTGATGATTATATTGTGATCCTAAGTTTATCTATTTCATCTATGTATAAAATAAAATTAATACCTATTTCACTTGGTCAGTCACGCCTCTGATCCGATTCCGCAAATTTTATTTTGTAATGTTTGTTATTCCCAGAAGACTACAAAAGAAAAAATTTAACGCAAAATTATACTACATAATTCGAAATCAATATTCATAGTTAGGACTGGACTAAGTCTGCCGAACCCGATAGTTTTAGAAAAAAAAACTTCATGTACATCCAATTTTATTTATATGGATCACGGATATTTTTTATTTCTTCAATTCAATACAGCATGTACGGAGAGACAGTGTGCCAGTACGAAACACATTTGCAGGTGCTAAACCGTGCTAAACATGGTGACCTCGTGCGCGCCTAGGTAATGAAATTAGACTCGTGACGTCACACGGTATATTGCCAATCACTTGCCTAGTTAAGTGTAACTCGGTACATGTAACATTTTATACAAATCTCGGATTTCACGCCCTAGGATTATCTAGTCGCGTTAATTTTAAAATGCAAATAGCGAAATTAATGTGCCATCTAAAGCCTTCTCAGTAAAACTTAACGACCATTACAATGATAAATATTTCCTGCTTCAAATTCTGTAGATTTCTTGTCTCTTATAACTCCCACACGTTATTGTTTCCCATCATCGAAGTATAATACATGTTCCATTCATCAACATCGATTAAATGTAGAATTATCTACTTAGAGTAATTGTAAATTACTTTGTAGGCGTTTTTCTTTGGCGTAGAAGACAAAAAAGAAACAAAAGAAAGACAAGAAATTAATAATACTTAAAAAAACGGTGTACCAATGTTTTCTGTTTGTTTTGCATGCGGTCATCTTTTATAATAGTAGTCGTAGGCAGAGATAGGCAAGTGGTGACTTCCTTCGAATGGCGTCATGTTCGTTGTGATTCACATTTTCTGGTCTCATCAGGACAAATTGATGTTTTGTCAGAGGTACGTACATGAAGTAATTTATCCGCTCACAGACAGAAACTCGGCGCCCGCCCGACATTTCGTCAGTTTCTATAGTTTCGGCCTTGATCCTGTCAATTCTAACACTAAACAGAATCACTTAGCATTGTTTTTTTTCTCTATATCTTTATGTTACGGCTATGACATGTATAACGTCTGCGTGGATACTATCCATCTTTACATTAGTCACGTATTCAATGAGTTTTTTGTTTGCTCCCGAGATAAGTGATCAGTGAAGATTAATAGATCGTTTGTCTGGTCGATGCTAAAGTAACTTTATTTGGCGCGCATAGTTCCCTGGATACAAAACAAGCTTTAGACATATTTAAATATTGTTGCGATGCCACGAAAAGGTCCGACGACGTCAGTCCCGCAAGTGCTCGTGATGTGAAAAGCGTACAGCTTGAGAAGTAAATAATAGGCGTAGACGGAAACAACTGTGTTGATACGTGCACGCTGCTCGCTTCCTACAGTCAGCAGTGGATGCTACTTTGGAGGGACGTACGTAAACGTTTTTGCAAAGTATTTTTATTCACAATAATTCATCTTATTATCGTCAGCTTTTCTTATAATTCATCCTCAAAACGCAAACAATACCTACAGGATAATGTGATCAGAAATCAAATTTCGTTTCACTCCAAAGATATTGTAAATCTCACCCAATACTTAATACCTCCATAATCCTCTTTGTCGGTTTTATCTCGATAAAACTCCCTTTGGCGTCCCTTTCCGAGGTGGAAATTCCGCACAATACAAGCAACAAGATACAGTAAGTTACTGTTCCCGGACGGCTAATGAAACTTCGCGAAAACCGACACGAGACCGCGCTTATTTAGACTCGACGATGTCGAGCAGATGACGCCCAAACAAATCTCAATATATAGCATATGGTATGAATATTTAGAGCGGGAGCGCATTACGAGTTTCTCTGCTCGGTAAGGCATCGAAAATAGATTGTACGAACGGGGTTAGACGCACCTGTTATTTGGCTTGCAAACGCGCACTGATGGAGCGGCAACCGCGGGGTGCGCGGCGCGGGGAATGAGCTGGATTCATTAACAATGTCCCACAATAAGACACCATTATTTACGAGCTACGGCACCAGAGTCGAAACCGCTAACACATCGCGACGCCTGTTTTGCCCTCAACATGTAAACGAGATCATTCTCACAACGCTACCTTCTCTTAAGCTCCTTGTGAGTTTATTGCCAAATTTATGATCCAACATGACGTATTTGTTCGTGTCTTGCTACTGCAGAGGGAAGTAGGAAAAGCACGCGACAAACACAATGCCAATTAATCATAATGTTGCTGATTCATCCCCTGAAATAAGCCTCTTTTTGCCAGCGTGCGTTCTACGCCAATTGACTAATACAATTTTTTGTTCAGTAACTTATTTGGACGATCAACTTACGAGTAATTACAGGCCATTCGAGAGGAATCTAACCGGTTAC
Source organism: Conopomorpha cramerella (assembly GCA_012932125.1). NCBI lineage: Eukaryota > Metazoa > Arthropoda > Insecta > Lepidoptera > Gracillariidae > Conopomorpha > Conopomorpha cramerella. The sequence continues at coordinate 128,067 of SJJU01000061.1, forward strand.
TAAATTTGGTACCACTTGTTACGTTACTTATTGCTTTCAGTTCAAATGACTATCAAGCAAATCGGATTTATTGTTGCCACCAATGTATTTCACGGAACAGACAGACACCCATCTATCCCAGCATTGTTCGACATTTATGGCTCGGCTTTTGAATAAAATTATCCGTATTCTTATACCGTATTTGGAGCCATGAAAAAATGAGGACATGCCACACACTCACAATACTTTTTGTTGTGGTCTCAATATTTACGAGACAATATGCTGCTGATGATAATTTCCAACATTTCTGTAATGCCTAAACCATAATCCGTTTCGTTCCGTTAGAGCAACTTAAACACTGTCAAATCTTTTGCCTCTAAAACTTAAAGCTGTTGTAAATAATGAAGCAGCTCCGTCTGTTAGCTGGCAGAAACTTTTTCGATAAGTTTGGAATAGCGATTCCCCGGGTAAATGTCTGATTGTTTTTCGTAAAACAAAATAAGATATTGCGGTTCCTTCACTATTCACTGCGCTTGCCTCTTCCAAGTAGTTTCTTTTCTTTGATTAAACTTTTCAAAGTTCTTTTGCTGGTGCGAACATTTATGGTAAAAGTAGCCTTGATAAATGCCGTGGCTTCGAGTGTTTTCATCCTTGAGTTGATAGTTTGCGCATTAGTTTGTATTATTATGGAATATTTAAATGGGAACGGTTGCGTAGCTGTCGGTCCCCGGTCGTTCTGTTTTATTGACGCACCGCACGTGACTTTGTTCCTCCACGACGGATGAATCAGGGAATATTATTCGCCATTTACTATACTCTCGTCAGTTTGCTTCAGTCTTCACAAGATTTGTGTACACGCGAAGGAATCTATTTCAAGTCCAACTTATCTGAGTTGACGTTTCAATATAACTAACTATACTATTCAATATACTATAAGTAGTGGTACAGCATATTAACAATTCGTGTAAAGGTACTATCTAAATACAAACTTAAAAGATAAAGCTGAGTGAATGATAATACCTCAGTGCCTACACATAATTTTTGAGGTTAGGAGTTTGAAACTACGATCAAAGCTTCCCTTTGTATATATACGTTGAATGCTGTCCGATACTTGAAAAGCTGGCTTCAATCAGAGGTGATATAAAGGCTGTTTATAAAGGAAGAACTTAACGGTAAAGCTGCAGCGACTTTTGCCAGCACAGAATCGGACCTTTTAATTGTACATTAGATACATTTCCCAAGGTGTCTGATCGTGTCCGGCTTTATTGAGGGTATTGTATGTTGAGTGGATAAACACCAGATAATGTTAAGTTGAATTGATTAATTGGCCAAACACTGGCAGAAGTCGGGCGAGACGACGAGATGAGGTAAGCGGCCTTAAAAGCCACTTAACGAAGCTCCGCTACGATTTGATTAAATTGGTGAATTATAATTATCTTTAGAGTCTCTTGTACTGTCAATAAATCTTGAACAACACCTAACAATAAACATTGTTTTTAGCAGGTATCAACATTTACATTTTATCTCAGCACAATCCTTTGTTAATGAAATCCATCTTATTCTGTACGTTTATTCTAACAAGTTAAAGGAGCTTTACTTTTTCGAAAGTTTTATAAAATTCTATCTACTGTACGGGAAAAAACTGTTTACGTCTCAACAAATATTGGTGGATCAGCGTGGTTGGCAACCGCGGATGTTGTTTGGTAATCGGAATTTAGCGCCGCCGTTGTAAATTACTAGCAGATTGCAATAGAAGGTGGTATCAGCGGAGAAGTGGAGCGCCGCCGCGGCATCGCAGGAGCTGGTTAATTAAGGTTTCTGTGGAGTCATCAAACAGCCGTGGAATCGCACAATTCCAGCCCAGGGCACTGTGGACTTTAATTAAGAAACCGCTTTCTAAATCATCCACTACCCTACATTTCACTTCGGCGTTCGGTGCCTGCGAATTTGCCTGCTGCTGTTGCGGATTAAATTGCCAATTGAAGATACTTTGGCAAATTAAGTTTACTTTTGTTTTTCAAACAAAGTGTTATGTTTTCGGAGGCACTTTATACTGTTTCAACGTAATTGAATTTATTCTACAACCATCGTGCCAAATGAATGTTTGGAACGAATTCACTTAGAATACGGACACTATTTTGTACATTAACACGAACGAAAATGGAATAAGTATGTATTGGAAAAGCGTGACGTGTATAAAAAAAAAGAATAAGCGTATTCGGAACAAGGTAATGACATGTCAAATGTTAAGTCCTCTTGAATGGCGGCGGAGCGGGAGGGCGGCTCCACGCCTCCCGCTGAAGGAGTCCCGCCACGGGTCATTAGACAAACATTGTGCGACAATATCAGCGATACTCCGATGCCGCCGCCGCCGCCGTTGCCCTTCTGTAATCATTTTCTGAAACATTTCTCCCGATATTGTAGCTTCGGCTTCATCCATTCCTTTGTCATGCCGGTCGGGGAGAACATTTCTATCCGCTCATAAGCCGTTTATGCTGCATTTCGCACTGTATATTTCTGGTCTAATAACAACAAAACATTTTTATTGCACCAAAAAAGCGACGCAGACGGCTCGGCGTTCAATAATTCCTATTGAATTCTGTCTGTCGGTTGGCTAGGCAGATAGAAAAACAGAAGTCTGCAGTGACGCGTATGTGTTCCTAACGCGTTTTAACCAATTACAACGATGCGCTTCGAGGAAGCAAACCAATTTCTAAATTCTTCGTGTATTAAGCTTAATTGGTGTGGCTGCAAGCAGTCGACCGAGACTTTCAGAATCTTTGTTGGCGAAATCGCTCTTAATTTACAGCGTTGTCGGCACTTAATTCTTGTCTAATGTAGGTAATACATACTTTCAAGGTAATTGAACATATTTTATTTTTGCGATTCGTGATCCGGAGTTGTACGTCAAGCTGTTACCGGCACTGCGGTATGGACCAACAACATTTTCAATGCTTACGTTTCAAATATCCAAATCGTGCTTAAAACTCATTTTGACACATGTATTGATTCTGGTGCTTTTGAATTTTAATTTACCGTTAACATCAATGTATTAAATAGTAGAGCGCGTGAGCGTGAACTTCTAACTAAGCTTAGTTGAGCTTTAGGTACTTTCTAAACGTATATTTTAGTAGGAGTTATAGCTCTAGGTATACTTAACACGTTAACCTTTACAAATGTGACCGGTAAATATGAATCCCATATTTCTCATTCAAAGTCTGACTGGTGCGTGGGCGCTCCCCCGCAGTCGTTGAAGATTCGGACAATGACTGCAACAAATTCTGCTATACATGGGCATTGCCATACGATAAATCTGTCCATTTTAAATTTCGAAACACCCGCAGCACCGTACCTACAACTTCCCCCTGAATCTTCGCTTAGCCGAGGCTCCTCAATAAGTAAAGACGTGCTATGAACATTGTTCTCGAATTGTTCCGAAGTAGAGAGTCGAACAAGGCGCGAACTGCGGCGTACCCTCCACATGCACACTTTGCCAACAGCATTGAACATAGTATTATACTGGTTATAATTCAAGATATTGTTAAAGCTTTCCGCCGAATGAGGAACTCTCGGCGTGTGTGTGTGGGACTGCCTGCGCGCGGCGTAGGTCGGACCAGTGCAGTTTTTTGTGGGCGAAAGATGAACGCTCGGTCGTTGAACTAAGTGGCCCGTCTCGCAACTGGATACATTGAAATATCCGCACAATAAAACTTGAAGATATTACAGAGGCCAGTTTCAGGGACGTGGCTGTTGGGGGAACATCATGGATCACGTTTAATTTTGAAGATCAAATGATAGCTGGAACTTAATTTAAAAGCAGCAAGCAGCTCTGTTCCTCGGTATCATTGGCCACTCATTAGAAGCTGAAAAAAGCTACACTTAAAACAAACGGCAGCTAATTAGTGCTGTTGCCGAGCACATTTGATAATAATATCTTATGAATAGAATTTTAAGTTGTTTAATCAGTGTGACGAGCCGAGCGTGCTTTATGGCTACATAAAACGCATAAATACGGTAAATCTGCAGTAACAAGTAGCACATTTTTTGTAGGGAACGATATCTTACCATATTTAAATCTTTGTCGTAGGTACCTAACGAAATCAGACACGTAACGTTTTTACTCACTTTTTGTATTGTACGTTGTAACGACAAAACGTAACAATTTTTGTCTACAAAATATCTAATATAAAATGGGCCTTGATAACTTTGAGCCGTTGCTACGATTTGCAGACCTGATTTTTTATATACTTCGAAGTATAAAAAAATATGTGTCTGTCTATATTCAGCAGAAACGAAGTGGACGCAAAAAGCCAATAAATGGGCTTTTAGTAGTCACGCTATTTCGCTCTATAAATTGGCAAAAATATTAACACACATCTCGTCTGGTCGTGACTTATCATAGCAATTTCGATAAAATGACTCTACATTGACGTCTTTGCCAATAGTTGTGATGATAATGTGTGTTTATTCGTGCTTAAGTAATTTGGTAAATAATCGAATGTAATGCACGTAGGTACTCTGTTGAATTGGGTTGGTCAATCGCTGTCTAGCGATATAATAAGTGCAGGTAGAGCAGCGTGTCGGCGGGCGCGTGGCTTGTCCTCAGGCAGGTCACGCGTTGCAAACCCGTTCTTTGGCGCACTTTCGCCGCTCCCCGCCTGTCTTGTCTCCTTCGCTCTATCGCTGCTCCAAAACGAAGGTCATCCTTTGTTCTCTCTCCCTTCGCGATACACTGCGATTGGTAAAAATGTTATCGCACTTTAAATTATTTCGTGACTATCGTATTGAATGCGTCTTTAAGAATAATGCTTACGCGTATAACTGTATTTTATAGTCGCATTACCGTTTGATCAACTGAACTGAATCCTAATTGACTATCCAAACGGGAATTTTGCAGAACCACAAGCCGTTTTCTTAGATCTTCTTTTGAATATTTTTTTAGCTTTATGTAGAGCTTTTAGTTTCTGGAAACATTGAAAGAAAATATAAACTTATGGACACGACTTTGGCCATACTTTGATTGCTTATATTGATGCTGTAAATGAAGAGTACTAAATGTTGAATGTAGATGGGATCGAGAAAAGGTTGTCGTTATGTTCGAGAGCTGGAAAGAATCAGCGCAACACATTTACCGGCTAAAGCCCGACACAATTGACGGGGCGAGCGGAAGTGTGGCAGTGGCGAAAAGCTCGCAACTGCATGAGGAGAAAGGAAGCGGTGCGGTGTGATAAGGCGGCCGGCTGGCGTCGTCGTCGGAAAACAGCAGGGGCTGAGGGGCGCGCGGAGCGGCGGCGGCGGCGGCGGCGTGGCGCGGTGGTGAGGCCGGTGTGGCGGGGTGCGCGCGCACCGCCGTCCCCACCGCGCCGGCCCCGCTTCAGTCGCCTGCCGACTCTGCTTGTGCTTGTGTGACTCGCCGCGCTCCGTGCACCGCACTCGCGCTCCGAACACGACGTGTGCCACCTCGCTGTGGCCCGGAACGCGACCTCTACGCTACCGGCGAAATTGTTTTCTTATCTTGCCTAAATTACCGCCGTGGTTTATTTTATTCGGACGTTTAAGCTTCAAGTATCCACTTGTTTACTGTTTTTAATGTAAGTGTCGTTGCTATTTTTTTTTCTACAATTATCGAATGTTTAATTTCGAATTTGAGAGTGCAACACAAAGTTGGTGAATCGACGCTAGTGCATTTTGAGTTTGTGTATCGGTTAGTTTTTTTGTGTATCGTGCGAAGGGGATCGTTTGTTGAGACCCGGCTTCCGAAATTGGACGGGAAAAGTTTCCCACCGGCCGAGTGGCAGATGTGTGATATGGTGGTTCTTGGACTTGTGTTGCGTTGCCGCTGCTACTCCTTTATTTGGTTTGTCAGTGTTTCTTACTCCGTCTGGAATTCATTCTGTCGTCGGTTGTCACCTCAAATCTATGCTTTCATCGATATTAACTATGATGAAAAAGTTTGTTATGAGTTGGGACTTTCATAATCCTCCAATGGAAGTTTCTTTCCTTATTACTTCTTGCCTAACTTCTGCCAATGTCACTATTTTATCTGAATCCCCTTGGTCTGAAATAGGGTATAAGGTATACTTTTTTCTTGATCTTCCGGATTATTATTATATTCAATGAGATACAAAATTGTTACATTACTTATCACACTAAAATATTATAGAATAAATATGCATTTAAAATACTCTAAGAACTAAATTAAGAAAAAATATCGACAGTAGGTACAATTTGTGAGGAATTATATAATTATTTGAAGAGCTTATAGCAAATCAATTCGCCTACAATTTTATGCAGCAAATTGTTTACAAAGGTATTAAAATACATCTAAGTATAATCAACCAACAATGTTGTGCGAATGCATCAAAATTTGGGTCCGCGTATTATACGGGCTCCACTACCTGCTCGGGACAGGAGGTCCTTTGTAAATACATTATCGAACATCCATTATTCCTTACATTTGTTCCTAGTACCAACCTCTTATCATTTTTTAATATTTTATAATAAAAACCACGTGCTTATACCAAGTTTTATGGAGAGAACAGAAAACTACAATAGTTAGCTACTTCCCCAAGAGAAACGGGCTCGCACTCCTAGTGTACCCCAAAGAATAATACTCGACTTACGACTAACTCCGAGCAATATCTAGGAACGACTTAATTACAAAACTTTAGGAAACTTAACTACCAGCAGTTTTAGTTCCGCTTCACAATTGCAAGTCCCACTCTTAAAATAAGTGTCGAAAAACTATTGGGAAATTGCGCTGCCGCTGTTGCCGCAAAATTTTCCAACTTTTTTTTTGCTAATAAAAAACTAAAAATGTCTTATCAATCATTGTTTGCTCTATCTCACAGAAAACTTGCACGGATATGACACCGAAAAAGATTACGTGACCAAATTAATCATTGATAATAATTTGGGTGTTCCTATCAGTGGTTCTTTCATGTCTTGCTTGAAATATCTGATACGAGATAAATAAATGTTCTTCGGTTGCGTTATATGTGCATTTTGTCGTTTTAAAGAAAAACACAATGCATTACAACGAGCTTATTTCACTAACACAAATTGTAGTGATGTGTTCATTAGTTAAGCCTTTCTGTTCTCTGATGTTAAATCGGAGCGAGCTGGGATCATTTAGTGTTGCACTTTTGTATGTTTTGTAGGGTGATTGTAGAGTGCCGGGAGTACGGGGAAATGGCACGTTCGATAAGACTAACGGGACGCTCGCTGCAGCGATAACGTGTAATTTGCGCATCGTAAATTTAAGCCGTCGCAAATTTTTCGCTTCTCTTGCTAATTACGAGTCCACCGTCGTCCCCCCGGACTGCTAAATGTGCTCCGCGCACGGCCCGAATACGAGAGCAGCCCTGACTAGCCTCTGTTGTTACAACAATTATTGTCTGAGGAGTTTTTCCTAGCTATTTCTCCTTTCTTTTCTCTCCAAGTTGAGACTTTTCATTCCTGATAATACCTTTGAAATGAGATTTTGCCTTTCGGTTAAGCTTTCGGTAAAGCTACTTTGTTCGACATTACATTTGTTTTGTTCATAGTATTCGCATCAAGGTGGCAGATTTTCCTCAGCCCCTCCGACTCAACTATCGCATGCCGCCAACGAATATAGCACCGTGCATGGAATAATAAATGGTGACATCACTTCGCTTCCAATCTCTGCATGCAGTATTTACGAAACGAAACATTTGATTTGCACTCGAGCAATTTTCAACCCTCTGCCCATATAGATTACAAATAATTTCGGCAGAACGTTTTTTATCTAAATGTTTTCATGACCGCTGTGTAAACAATGTCCGATTCAGCGGAAATATCATATGTGACAATTTTATCTACGAAAAGAATTTCTCGAACCTTTGGTATTAGTATTGTAAAGCAAACAAGCGACGGAAAATCGTATTATTTAAAAAAAAAAACTTCGTAAATAGACGATTTGATTCAACGAATGACACTTTAATGGAAAATATCTGTCGGTATCTAACAAATTTGCAGTCTTTTTTTATCTTGTCTGAATTTAATGACTTGTGCATTGTACTGCCGGCTTGTCAATCGTGCATATCGGCATTGGTTCTTACATCAGTAAATTTCTGCAGTGAAGCGAGACACCTTGTCCAAGGTCACAATCTTTGTTGCTTTCCGCCAATCTCAGAATTGCGTCGACCTTGCTTCCATTTAGGTTGCATTGTTATTCGTCGGTCCATAATACAGTCTTATTACTGGCGCATAGAGCAGACGTCTAGTCAAATGTAACAATAAGGCCACGTCGCGGCGTGATCGCAATTACGTTTTGCCGTAACTAATTCCTTCAAGAGCAACTCAAAAAATTCGAACGTTTTCTCTTGTTGGCAAAACCTCTTTTCAGATCGGTTTCTTTGTGCATTTATCTACCGCATTCGATGCCAGCCTGATTAATGAAGTTACGTAATTCACTAAAACTGTATTGTTATGTTTCGCAATAAACGAAATGTCAAGTCAGACAGTATAAAGAATCATTGTAACAGGCGAGTCGAAACCACGTGTGCGGCCTCACCCCAATTTAGATCCATTGTCCAAATGAATTGTAACTAGTGACGAACGTATCGCTGAACCTCCCTGTTTCGTTACATTTATTTTTGTAGCCGCCATTCGATTTCTTGATTAATTTTAACTTTACGAACCCAAAAATTTTACTTCTTCACCGTAGTAGTTAAAAAGTTATAAAACATTGTTTTAAATAGTTCCATTTGTGCAGAGTTTAAAGTAAAGACCCACGTGTTTATTTTACAAATCCTGATCTAACAAAGACCGGAACTAGCCATGTCAATCGTTCATGAGACTCACTTAATTACGTATTCCAGGTAGCTCGCAACATTCTTATTGTCTTGATAGCTCAGTGGTCAGAGCGCCCTTCAACAATGGTGGGAGGCCCAGGTTCGAACCCTGGTCAAGACCATGAATGTCCCCGAGCTACTCGGAAGACAAAGAAAGCATTTAATGATGAACCATCCAAATAATACAAGTTGATTGTCTGTACAATTTTTCTCCTGTTTATTTACCTCCACCCACCCCACTTCGACGTCGCCGTCGGGCCTCTTGAGAGATTCTTATTTAGATTCGCTTTCATCTGATTGCTCTTAGTAATCTTTTCACGAAGTATTGAATGTCTTTCCTCTCACGAAAAATGTTGATACTTTCATGTCGCAAGTCGAAAAATCGGATTCCATCCTTTGTAGTGTTACCTCTGTATTGGCGATGTAGCGAGCAGTTTTACAGTTTCTCGTGACTTATTTTGTATTGAAAAATTGCATTATTCTTTCGAAGTGATAAATTCCAATGAGATGGTCTTGGAGTCTTTGTTTGTTTTCAACAGTCGGTCGTTCGATTCTGGTCGATCGTTCGTGGGCACCATTGCGTTCCGGTCGAAAATTAAAATTTCAGATTTATGCAGGCGCTCGTCGCAGCGTTGCCGCACACAGCGCTATTTTCAACTGGGATAATCTTAAAATAGAACATTACGATGGGATTTGGTTTCACAAGTTTTTCTCCGAGTCGGTCCCGCGGTGTTCGCCTACGTCGTTGTCGCGTTACTACCTACTTCGCAGAGGGAGTTCTTTGCCTATTGGTATTTATGACTAACTCGTATGAGTCATCTTAAAGGAGGGTTCGAGCTACAGGGGAAGTTTGTCTGAGTGGTAAAACTTTCAAAAGAATGATTTAATGCTGCCAAAGATATCTGGCTTTGAGTCGCTATGTAGGCGGGTTTATTATTGGCAGCACCTGTCGTTACAGATACTTCCACCCTCACCTGTCTGACAGCGTGTCGCTGGACTGTATTTTTGGATGAGAGATCATTTGCTGAATGTTTTTTGAAAATTCTGCTGCTCGATTTTTTTGTAAGCGACTGACATTTCAAACAATGGACAGAACAAGGCCACGATGCCAGTTGTTCGTTAATGACATTAAGTAACATCTGTTAATTATAGATATCATATCGATAGAGTAAAAGCCAGCAGAATTAGGACATTGCAGGTTAAGGAAATCAACGCTTTCACTACTAATACATACCAACATATTTCCTGCTAAGAACGCTGACTATTAACAATAACATCAGGATGTAACCTGAGCTCGCTCTAATCTGCTGTCTTTTCTCTCGTGCTAGAAGATGCTAAAGTAGCAAAGGAGAGCTCTCTGAAGATGTAGAGGCCGAGCCTCCGTGACGGGAGGCGGCCGCTTGCTAACCCGGTAGCCGCTTATGCTAGGCTCCGGGGCATTCCGCCCGGAGTAATAACATGTGTGTTTTGTTGTTCGCAGACTTGGCCCCGCATCGCACCGGCTTGCTCGCTGACCGCCGAGCCGCTCCCTCCCGCTTTCTTTCGCGCCCACCGACGCCCAACCAGACACCCTCGGCAATGCTAGTAGCAACACCGCTCTTCTAATCAACGACAACTACCGAAACGTGTGATATATACATTTATACTCGCCTAAATAAGCTTGCATCGGCGCGGCGGTGTCTTTATTGAAATATTGTTAGTAATTGTTGTGTCGCGTGTGCAGTAGTGAGTGTTAGTTGTGAAGCTCAGTAACTCAGTGGCAGTGCAGACCAGGGCGCGAGGCCGCGCTCACCCATCTCGGCCTATGCCCCCCACTCGCTCGTTGTAATCCTGCTCGCGTCTAGCGGCCATTGAACACAAGTGCCAGCGATGGCCACCATGGTGAACATGAACAGCCTACTGAACGGCAAAGACTCTCGCTGGTTGCAATTGGAAGTGTGCCGGGAGTTCCAGAGGAACAAGTGCTCAAGACCGGACACTGAGTGCAAGTTCGCGCACCCCCCGGCGACCGTCGAGGTACAAAATGGAAGAGTCACTGCGTGCTACGATAGTATCAAGGTGAGTTCAGTTGTATTATGTGTACTTGTTTTATTGTTATTCGTAAGTAGGACAGGAAGCGAAAGCTCGTAAGTAGGGGCAGCTGCGTGCTTCCTCGTTGTAAGTTCGCCAGCCGGCTGTGGTGGCGAGTGGCGACATTTCGCCGCCATTTCGCGACGGCCTCGATCCAAGGCTCCGATGGGGTGACGTCACTGCGCCGTCGCCGCCCCGCCGCCGCCGCGGTCGACGTCGACGACGGCAGACATTTGTATGGGAATTGGCATCGGGCTAAAGTAATGAGGAGTGCGATGACTCGGCGGGAATATTACCATACTTTCTGAATTCCGACATATAAAATGCTTCACGACAACGACAGCTCAGCCACAAACTCGCTCCCGACTTGTTCTGAAATGTTTGACACCAATAAAAAGTACCAGCGTCGTACCACGTTATGTAAGCACTCTTATCGTTTTCTTTGCATGCGATTGGAGATAAGGCTGACTTACTTTCCTGATAAAAAGTTAATCGTTCGATGCAAAGATAATGTTGCTTACATTATCTAGACAAGCAACTTCAATTTAGGTCCAAACGCGGAAATATTTTAAACACATTGGCCCTGTTTCGATTTCTGAATTCTTAGAACATCAGATCTGTTTTGTTGTTGAATTGGAAGATTGTGTATCATTTTAACGGCTTCAGATAACCGCTATCGTTGATATCACAAATCAGCGCCAAATAAAACAAAGGGATCGGATAATAAATACGCGCGCGAGATTTTCTCATTTGTGTTTTTGTGTGCCTTTCGCTACAGGCTTTGATGCTCGGTTGAATAAAACGATCGTGAGATAATCGCACACTCCGCCGGCCGGGGGACTTTGCGCAGCGGCCAAGTGCTGGAAATTACCCTGTAGATTTTATATTTGAAAAAGCTTTTGTCAAAAGACACGTCTTGATACTCTGTGTGAGTTGAACTTTAACGGCGAGACGTGAGGGTTGGTTCGGTGACGATTGAATCAGTTAATGTGTCTGGCAATTTTGCTTCTGGTAAAGCATAAGCAGGCGATGAATTTGGCGCCTAACGCTTAAACAATGCTCACTCAGCATTTAATGCTACAGGATGCTGCAGGATGTACAAAGAATCATTATTATCATCTGACTTAAAAAAAGAAGGAGGTTCTCGATTCGTCTGTGCTTTTTTTATGATTGTTACCCCAGAACTTTCGCCTGGATGAACCGATCCCAGTCTTAAACGCTTTTATCCATCCTATTAGATAGTATTCATATCAGGAGTATTAGTTACTTGTACTTTCTATGCCAAATATTAGCATCGTTGCAAAATTACACACGACAGAGGATTCGCAACAAGCCTCGCCAATAGTAGGAGACGCAGTGCAATCTCAATAAATCTGTCATTCCAGCGAGTCGAGCGCGAGCGAACACGCACCACTGCCCCACTGACTAATACCGGCTGATCCCATCATTATGACTAACCACTAACCTACCTACAACAACCCACATTCTTATTTTTAATAACATCCACAACTCACATGATATATCCTAAAATTATTACTTGTTTTCATACAAATCTTGGCACAGACGCAGACTACGTTACGAAAAAAGCATTCACACATTGCGATGATACCTAGCGCGGAAGGACGCGCCGAATCACTTCCACGTTTTTGATCTAAATCTAATTTAAATGACGCTAAATTTGATCGAGCTAAAGGTTATTCCGCTGTTTATGCCAATTCAGGGCGTCGTGACGTGTAGACGAGGGTGAAATTTGATATTTTGGTTTATTGCGAATACAGGTTGAGATAGATATGACTGATACATGTATTAGGGGCACAATGTCATTATGTTATGGATATAGACTGTGGTTATGAATATTGCCAGTATGGAGCTGGTGGGCGGGTGTGTAGTGGATCCGTTCGTGCAGTAATTCGCTTACAGACCGGCGTTGTGTTTCGTGCAAGACGCTAAACAATAGGCGGGCGGCAAGCATTGTGCGCTTTGTGCCGGCATCGCAGTATCGACTGCATTCCGCACATTGATGCTCCTGCCGGCAAAACTACCGACATATCTCATTGTCCTCTATAACAAAGTTCTACATTCTACTATATTGAGGAATCGATCTAACCACTAGTACTCGAGAGGTTGAATTAAAAAATCAGCGTAACCCTGTCGCCGGCGACCTGAAAATTTAAATTCCGACGCTCAAGCTTTCGGTGGAGTCGAGTGCATCTGCTCACGATAAAACCGCACGCGAGCCGTGGCTCACGAGAACTTTAAATAATCCCCCCGAGCATGTGAAATAGTGCAGTGTACTTCGTCGCTCCACTTCTAATCTGCTCGATAAAAACCGTCCCGCGGCAGACCCGGGCTATATTGTCGGACGGCGATGGAGCGTCCAGATATTTAACTCTCGCGACGACCAAAAAGTAAACAACGTTTTTGAACGAAGCTGCCCGGTCTCTTTGACTCGCCCGCCCTAACCCTGCTCCGACTAATCGTGTAATGCGAAATCTCCGCTGCTTTCTGTGTACAGAGCCTTTGGTTTCTCTCTAAACATTTTCAACTCGTTTGTTACCTATTGCATTTATCTTATCGATTTTCTATAAGACTCTTATCGGATAGTGGAGTCGGAGGCCGAGGTTTGGTTACTCTTGTTACTGTTGAAAATAAACTGCGCCGGTTTAGACTCTCCAAATGCTTTTAAAAGATATTATTCTTTTATCTTTCAAGATTTCCTTAGCTCCGTTCCAAAGCGGGCGTGATACGGAGACCAGTGTTTTATGTTCACAAGGAAAACTGTTCAATAAATATCTATTGGTGTGTTTGAAAATTCGTCCACTGGCGAATGCAAACTTTCATTTCGGGTATTGATGAAACTGTGTAGAGTGTGAAGTTGAATAACTAGAGATGTCACGATAAATCGTGTCCGTGTCGTGGAAGTGTGACGCAATGTGAAAGTTGCCGCGTAATTGAGGGTTGATCAAACAAACGCGCGACAAGTCCGCTCTCCCGCCGCCACATCCTCGCACCGTCTCTGGCCGACACTGAGACGTCTCCGTGATTAAAGCTTCAATTACCTACCTACGCGATATGACGAGGGGACCATATTTGATTAGGCTACGTGTTGTGTTGATTAAACCGAGCTTATTGCCTTAATACAGTGATCCTGACCGCGTAACGTACCTGAGATGTTATATTGCGGACGCTCTGATTGGCGGATATGTCGCGGACGTGTTATCGGCACCTTATATCCTATCGGCACACTTACTGAGTTTGCACTGTATATTTCATTCAATAACTGACGATATTTTCCTATCACAAGTGATTGCTGGGTGATAGGCTAGCTAGATACTAATCAACAACACTTTTACATATAAGCCTCAGCGGTCAATCTATACTGCGTACTAACTAATAAAGCACATATTCCCATGAAAAGAAATATAATGTTATGCCTTTTCATCCTATAATGGCAGTATAAGTGATCTACGAGACAGTACTGACCTACTATATACGTATACAGTTACACCAGTAAATGGCCAAGTCAAAGCCCACTTTAGACGCTTACATGTATGCATAATGTCTGCTTAAACGTGTTTGATTTTATTGTTTGCATCAGACAGAGCACGAATTAATACATTGACGTTATGTCATTATTGGCGTGGTTGGGTCAGAATATCGTGAGTTGAGCAATACGCGAATGGGGAGATGACGTCGTCGATAACATTATGCAGCTTGTACTTCAATCGCATCGTCATCTGTGATGTAAAAGCATCAATGTTTATTTCTTTGTCTATTTTCACTCTTTCACTGTAGCAGTCACACCACTAAACTACTTTCATGGGCTTATATAATAATAATAAATAAATACATTTCACGCCTTTTAATCCCAAAGCAGGGTAGGCAGAAGCACTTGCTTAATAAGCAAATGCCCACGGTTCATCAAGCGTATTTAAGCGTGACAGGGGGTGAGCCCATCGCCGTTATAGGGTTCACACACCTTGTGGTGTGCGGGTTTCATCACGATGTTGTCCTTCACAAAAATCTCTGAAAAAGAGTCCCATTGGTACACGTCCAGTAGCCGGACTCGAACCCGCGACCTCCCAGTTACAAGTCAAGTATCCGACCAACTGGACTACAGACGCTCTTATGTCTTCGTCTAGATCGCCCTCATCTTTCCACATGCGGGCGTCGTTTATATTTTTAATATCATCCTATCTCAGTGGACCCCAAAACCGTTTAAGGTACCTTACGTTCCAAAAATTTCATCACTATAGTTGGTATATTCCGAAACCGGTAGTAGGTATCTAGGGCACCCGACAGAAATTATCCTGTCTTAAATATGAATATTGAGTACGCAATAAATTATTGAGTATTGAGTATTTTTTTTCTTTCAGAAGAACTTCTAACTATTAATACGCAAAACAAAAAAGAAATACTGAAATTGATCCAGACTCGAGTTATGAGCTTAGCTATACACTTATATAGTATGTGCAGCTAACGTCATATGCACACAATACTGTTATGTTGACTCCTGTGTTTCTATAGTAATTAATTATACTTATTATTTAGTTACAAATGAAATTAAAATAAGATCGCGTGACGTGACGATCGCGTGCACCGCCGCCGGATTAACACTACATCCCCCGTTACTAATTTGAATTAATCTTCTGATACAACACAGGGAGTATTGCCCAAGTAGGCCACAATGCACAAATGATATAAAAGAAAATAATACAATAAGCTAAATTAATAAATAACGAACAAACAAATCCTAACAAGCAAGCATTGTTCAGTCCTGACCCAGTATTTTAATGCACTCACTTTTTTCAAGTATGATTGCATTAAATAGTGCTCTATCACGGAACGCTTTTCAGCCCCGCTAACGAGTAAAACCCCAAATGAAAATTACGGTTAAAAATAGGTACAAAAAACTGGGCATTTTCACCGCGGGAACTTGTTGAAAAATCGATTGGTACCTAGACTTGTTTGAGAAAATTCTGCAATATAATAGGAGCAGAATAATAAGACATTAATTAAAATTTTAATTGTAACTTATTGGAACAATTGACATACTTACAACATTTATTTTTGGACGAACATCAATTTATAATATTGTAAGTATATTTATCAAGCACCCACTTACCGCGTCCTAAATTTTGTCATGTAAATAACGTACAATAGAAAATGTACTTGCGCCGTTTTAATGTGAAAAATTACCTTCTCGAGGTACAACAATAATAATGGCTAACGCCCACTGTAATTGCCTAATATAGTATAATATATTTGAGTTGCTGTAGAGTTGTCGGTCGGTTATAAACCATCGTTGACCCCAACGAATGGACGATGCGATATTGAGAAAGACACTCCAGTGAAAGCAGCGCGTGGGCCTCGGGAAATCTTCAGGTCGTTTACAACCCACGCTTATTATTCAGCCATTAGGTATACACAGTATACACAATACCATTGACATCCAAAGTAACCCCATTGCCTACTTTGAATCACGGGGATATTTTGATCGGAACTGTTTCGAAGCCAAAACGTCTTCATTCCGTATTGGAGTACTTAAATAAAGAAAAAGAGTCTTCTAAATAAAAAAGCAGAAGTTTAAATTAGACAAAGCACAAACATTTCTGCATTAGATCAATATTACCCCGTGGATCAAAGTAACCCCAAGTTCCTATACACAAGACGGGGGTCAAGTCTGCACATACTCGCTCGTCATCCCTTTAACATAACATCATCGAACGATGTACATTGATGTTTTCGTTACTCTCATTTCAATGTGGTATTTTGTTGCAATGCTGGAGTGATTCAACTACGATAGTCGGTCCCCCGTACTTAAAACATTTCATAATATTCCTAATATTATAAAGAGGAAAGATTTCAATGTATGTTTTTTGCGAACGGACGGACGGGTGGATTCGATAATTCTTTGACCATTATAATACTACATTATCCGTGAGTAATCCCATGGGATGGGGATCCCATTCCCAAATTTGCACGGGAACTGAATGAAACGAGTAACATCGATCGGGCTAGTGGCTAGTGCATAATAAAATAGTTTTACGATTTATTGTATTTCTATCATTTACTTATGTTTCAGCAATTTTTGGCCCATAAAAATATTACCCGGTTAGTTCACTGAAAGGGTTAGTTTTCAATAAATCTATACTTTAAATTTTCAGTTTCTGATCCAAATATAATGAGACGGTAGGTAGGTACTTATTATTATTATTTTTTTATGAAGATGATAGATGCAATATGCTATACTGTCACCGTCATTGGATTTCCGTCGTAGCTAAGTTTAGGCTTGTTTTCAAGTCACGTGGTACAATCATTTAGGTACCTAAATAATGTCAATTAATTTCACTCGGATTCTATCACATTTTTGTTTCATATGCGTAATGGTATTTTTAACGAAATCGGGGAAAATGTGTCATGGCATTGAGATTATGTCAGAGTAGCATAGTCATTATTTTCCTGTTTAAAAAACAGCGATGTAAGAGTTCATTCGTCATTTGAAAAAAAAAACCACATCGAATTGTTTTTGGCATTACATTGTGACATATTCGTAGATAGTTTGAAATGTTTTCAGCAATGTTCACGATTACCATAAAGACAGTACTTATGCTCCCATTTATGACGACTCGAATGACACCCGTATTCCGTGCCAAGCTGGCACCGCCGCCGGAACATAGGTCACGGATAAAAATATTAAGATTTTGAATTTAATTTTACATTTTCGTATAGCGTTGAGGGCAAACTTGTGAATCCAAATAAAATAAATATACAGGCAAGTGCCCGAGATTAGAGATGAACATCAAATCGTTACGTACATTTCGTCCGAGAATGCTCACGCAATGGCGAAATTGTTAAGATTTTATCTCGCTGTATTACATACTAATTGGGGTATCAACAAGGCAATGTATTTCATATGCGTTTATTCACATACGAACACTGCTCGAAGTGTTGCATCAGTAGAATTAGATTTTGACGTATCATTATGTTTTGAAAATCACCCACGCTAATGTCTCGTCTCTATCCACAAATATCTTGTTACGTAAAATCATAAAGCACAAAGTAAATCTACACGAACACTTTCCTATCATTGAGACCTCGTTAATACGATGGAATTTGAGGGTATCTCGAGTTGTGCGAAGTTACCTTTCCATTACGGCTCGGTGTGTACTAAAGTGTCTCGAATTTCTCACCGAGCGCCCAATACACTCATGTATCAATATACTACTCAGGTACGGATAGCCCAAATTGCTTCACTGCAATTCGATAGCGAATGAACCGAGTCGCTGGAAAGTGGACCGTCTATTTGGACCCCTCGAGGCGTTTTCGAAAACAGGCGAGTTTTAGAACATTTTCGATGCTATTAAAAGTCCAAAGTAATCTTGGATCGTGTTCCATTCCACCAGGTGAGTGTTTCAGTTGGTGTGGAACTTTGACTCTGAAAGCTCTCATCCGGCGCGGACCTTCAATCGGCCTGTTGTTACACAGTTTACGGAGCTTTTTCCGTATTCCGACGTCGCTGAATGAATTGAAAAGCTTTGACAGGGTTTGTTGGAAAGTTCGTAGACGAATTAAAAATAGGCTTTTCGGTCGGTTCGTTTAGTTATTAACACGGTCGTCGGAAGGAATTGGATTGCGCCATCAGTTGCGTATTTATTAACTGGAAGCAATAAAATGTTTAGTGTCTTTGTAAGGTCAAAGTAGTCGATATTCATTGGAATCGGTATTCCAATAAGTGAGCCAACGTGGTCGCACAGTTGGGCGGTTTATATGCTATTGCGTGCAGTAATATTAGGTTATAGCATTTATAGAGGCAGTGGTGGTGTGTATTCCGCCGCAACGAAGGGAGACATCGAGATCGGAATGTCACGGCTACGGACTGGGAACTATGCGCAACGGTTATGTGTTTCAGTTTCTGCTACAACCAACATCGGGGGCGGCGATTCACGTTAGACTAGAGCGTCCTCGGCCGGTTATCCCCCCTAGTAACTCTACACAAACTGTGCTAAATGTGAATAGCGCATTAAATGCAAGGGGATGGCACTGCTGTTTGCAAATTGCTTTTGGTAACGGAAACACTGTCTCGATGTGGAAGTTAGCGATATCGCGTCGCGCTCCGAGATAACATTCTACGAAACAATGTTATTCAGCGTGTTGTAAAAATATATTACCACTAGCATTTCCCCGCGTGTCTATACGCTTAGAGAAAATAAATATCTGTGACTAAAATTTTGTTTAACTTGAACAATATCTTTTGTACATGTATAGTTCATCCGTTGAAAAGTTTTCTTTCGATCGAATGTCGGTACAATTGCTAAGTAATTTTAAGTGACACAACAGTCTTATTATAATGACATGTATTTACGTTTCAGCTAAACTAGCCCAGTTGATTCCAACCAAATATCTTCATTCCATCCGCAACAATTTTATAACACCCGAGTTGCGGCAAACGTTAAACCAATTATGCAAATAAATTACACTATTCATATTGCTTATTTCAGTTTCCACCGACACGCCAGCGCGGCCTAACATATTAGGTATTTACTTGATTTGAAACTAATTCATTGGCTGAATGGCTAATTAATGCCGAACTGAGCTGACTGAAAATCCTCGCCTCTTACGTGTGATTATTTTAAATGAACAACCGCAAACCAGAAATCACTAGACTATCGCCACTATGGAAACATTATACAACGAGTGAACTGCAGATATTCCGGTTGTGCCAAAGGTAGATCCACGTTAGCCTTGACTACATTTACATGTTTATTATAAAAATAAAACGTGCAGAAATAATACTATAAGCCGCATACGACTGCCAGTCGCGTGACGTTCCTTTTTGAAAATAAAATATTGAAAGTTTTCAACATGTACCTACTAAGAATTACGTAAATTGTTATGCAACAGAGTATACCTTATGCACTTTAAAACTAGACGCTTGAGCTGCTTGCTTGCTTGAAACCGTGCAGAAGTATTACAGTGAATATTCTGTAACGGACAAAAAAATGACATTATCAAACTAACGCTATCCAGTGCAGGGGCAAATGACTTCACTTCAATCATTATGCACGCTCTGCGAGCTGCAACGCGCACAAGCCCCAACATAATGCTTCAAACAATGCGTGGGTAATGAAGTCAAAACAATGTTACAACACAAAGACTAGTAAGGGATCGATGAATGATGACTGAGTTTAGTAATGAACAAACTTCCGTCATTGGTTGTATCCAGGGGAGGTTGTCCGACGTGGGCTTGATCCTGGGGTATCTTCCTCATTGTGGTTTTGTCGAGAGTCACCAATAAAAAATACCACGGATCGCTCGCGAATGAAGAGGGGAGCGCGGGTGGCGTGCGGCGCATTCCTACATGCCTCGCATTTCCATCCGATATTGCGCCGCTATTATACCGTGCCCTGGCCCGCGCCCCCGGACCCCGCACACCCCGCGCCACCTTCCCCGGCGCCCTTTAATTAAACGGTGAGGCCCGAGAGACGATCCTCCACCTCCGCCATCGTAGAAAATCACGTAAATAGCTCCAAAGTTACTCGTCTACCCACCTCCCCGTCTCCAGTGATAAGAAGTACTGATTTCACTTTCCGGTCTTCATCCCTCACTTATGTATACGTTTAATACTGTGCGGTTATTCATCGGCGCTCTGCAGTTAATTGTTACAAATTATGGAAGTTAGGCGGCTTTTGCAAGTTCTGGCGGCAATATTGCGAAGTTTAAGCTATACTTACTCAACACAATTGACCATAGAGTAAACCACTACCGGCCTGTCAAGGCTGTGGAGGTGTATGTGCGTCTGTGGCCGCTTATTTACATGCGTGGCGTATCAGCCTCGACCTTGGCACCCGACTCGCCGCTGCTGGTACCGCCGGCGTCCACATGTGCCGAATTCGACCGGCCGCCATGCGCTGACGTCATCCTAGCAAACACACACTGGAATAACAAGTAAATATCCGATAGTGAAAGTAGTCTTTCTCGGGTGAAAACAAGTTATTTCAATCCTATTTCGAGAGCCGGCGAGAGTGTTTATACGGAAAATAAGTTTTGTCGTACCCTTTAGTGTTAGTAGTATGGCTAAAGTGTAGTAGTCGTACAGCGGAGTGGTCATTATTCACATGGCACGATCGTTAAGTGTTCCAGGCGCATTAGCTTCGCGCTTAGTCATTGACCGCAAATGTCGTACGTCCAAAGCTACTCAACGTATTATATTAAGCATCCGCTCAACGTATGTTGAGTAATAACACCTTATTGGCGAATCTCTGTGTGTAATAATGGCTGGATGAAATTTCATTAAAATCTTTGGGAGTCCCAATAATTCAGTTGGACGGGCAATTTGTTCCGTGGAAGTGCATTTTGTGCCTGAGGCGATTTGCGACGATATGCTCCGTTTTAGCCTTTCAGACGTTTTTAAATGACAAACGCCTGCGTCCCCCGGGCGCGGCGCCGAGCGACGTCGATACGACATGGCGCTCTCCCGGAGAAAAACTCTAAAAAGCTTTTGTAAAGAGAATATATTGATAGTCACGGCGAATTGCCTCTACTACCCCGAGGACTAGACATTTCATTAAGGGAAAAGTATACTGCGTATTGAATAGAATATTTGCGGGACCTTTTAACCCCTTGAGGTATATTGAGTAAGAAATTGCTTCTGGGTACCCTACATACCTATGTCAAAAGAAAAATAAATCGATTTTCATTTTTTTTTTCTTTAACTGATGATGAACAATTCTTTTAGCCAATTAGATTGCACCCTCTGGATGATGTAGCAAAATTTGTCAAATTCAGAAATGGGATGACCCATGGCATGCGTACAGAAGCTAACTACTCCCCTTACAATGAGAATGTTTGATTCGGCGATGGAAATAACCGCGCGGCATCTACTTCTTTCGCAGTGCCGTTTGCATAATAGAATACGGGAGTTCGTCGCAGGCTCCGCTCTGTAGTCGCGTCACGACCGCCTCCACCCGACTTAGCATCCTTAATTGGCTTACGTATTATTTGCCAATTAAAGTGAATTCTCATCGTGGACGTGACGCGAAACCTATATGTTTTCACAGCAAGAGATTCCCTCCCCAGATACGCCCTCTAAATTATTCTATGCAAATGGGCTCGCCACTAAGCTGGCTAGCCGCTCGCCAGACTACCATTTTGCGTCCGCTCGAGGCATGTGTCAATGAACAGTGTTGACGTAGTCCCACCTAATGGATTTACACAGTCATACATCAGTTATTAACGACTTAACCTAGACCGCCGCTCCCTGGTCCCGGCCACTAGTAAGTTGGGAGTGTTTACAAAGATTCCAGTCGCTATGGAGATACGCGGCGAGCGCGGTGGTTGCCTGCTGCGCTCCCGCCGACCGGCTGGGGCTTACCTCTCGCTCGCTCCCTACTCCCGCCTGCCTGCTAGGAATGTGTGCAAAAATAAACAAGACCAACCGGTTCCAAGACTTGCCTTGTCCGCACTACATCATGCCCCATACAGGCTTTCATTCTCGCGCATTACTTGATTTTTCAAAATGCATCGCGTGATATCCCACGAAATGATGCTAACGATATGTACCGTTGGAAGGCCGCGAAAGTTGGCGTGATCTGCTCCTCCACAATACAGAGTGAAACGGAACTGCGTTGTGTTGTTACGTAGACACGGCTATATCGTCCGTTGACCAGCTCCTGGCACATTTATCGTTTGCATAATGATTACGTTCTTGAGTACGTACTTTGTAAAAACATATAATAGATATTTTAAAAGTAGAAGTCCGCAATGTAAATGATGTTATTATAACCAAACAGTCTGCCGTAGAAACATAACCAAGGACAATTTAAATTAAAGTATGAGTCATAGACGATAACGTGTTATAAATGAAGAAGAGAAACATTTTATTGGCTTTTGTATGTGTACGTAGTTGTGTAGCTATGCATATAGCTAGCTATCTAAAGAATTGTTATTTTACTGCCAATGTTGTGATACACCCTCTTTCCGTCATCTGTGGGGGAACAATTACTCCGGCAGGGATTTATTTGATTTATCTTTTTGGATCTTGCCCTCATCTTACGGTTGGCCGACCAGAGCGATATTCCTGACCCATCTGTTTACAATAATACGTTTTTGTAATGGACAAATTCCTACCAAGTTTTTGTAGAATTTTCAATTACGCGGCGCTACAGGGAGTTGGGCACTTTAATCAGTGAATTAGGTATTAGGAGGCGTATTTTGTGGAGTTTTGCGAAGAAATTAGAATAAAGTAAAAGTAAGCATTGCAGTGATATCTGTGTCGTGCCACCTGTAGCGGCGTGGCGTCCGCCGCCGCCGCCGCCGGGACTCGGCAGACAATGCCGATGTAAGCGGCTTACGCGCTGCAAAGGCCTTCTTGTTTAAATTGTCTCATTAGAGTGCACTGCTTCGCTGAATGCTTAAATTGTCTACACTAATTATGATTCATTGAACCTCGACTGGCCGTTTGTTCAGCGACTGTATATTCGCGAGATACACTGTATTTTTGTAAAAAATAGAAACATATATTTTCCACATGAATATGTTTAAATACCGGCCGTTACTATGTTATTTAAAACAATATAATTACATATGTAGATTACACACGTACAAATTACGTAGTTAGTATTGTGTTGATCCAAAGGTAGTGGTATGATCCAGATTGGCCTCGATGACGTCATCTGCTATCCTAAATATGGCCTGTATCATGTAGCGCGGTTCATTGGCCGAGCCGTCCATGCTGTCTAGTCGCGTGACTGTCTCTCCCCCACGTCATAAACTGACAGCCGTCAATGAGAACGTTTGATAAACACCATAGAGTTATAGACATTGCTCGTCCCCTGTTGCCTCTCATGCGCTCACTGTTTGCTCGCTCACGTACGCGCGCGCCTAATCCATTTTATTAATTTTTTATCTCCTCGTAATTGTGTGTCCTCAGGATTGGAATCTAGATTAATTGTTTTGCGCCCATTAAACAGCTATATACAGTCCGGAACGTGCTTTGAGATAAGTGTTCACGAGTGTCTACATGGGCATGCTAGCATGACGTAGAGGACTGCATACGGCAGTATGTCATATTGTGTTGGTACGTAGGTACTTGTGCAGCAATGATTCGTTGTTTCCCCTACAAAAGTTAAAAAGCGTTACTAACTGGCGCACGGTGTTTGATCTCAATTCGTTAACACCCTTGAAGCTGTGTGCTTACCCGTCGCTGGAGGGACAATGTATACTCATTATGTCGGCAAGCGGCGGCGGAGGCGGTACAAAGAGTGCGTTCCGCGGCGGTGGTGTGCAGTAGTTTTTGTTGCACAGTTCGTTAGTCGCGGGGAGGCGCCCCCGAGCTGACACTCGTGCCGGAGTGCCGCTCTTCCAACTCTTTAACTGCCTACATGAAGAACACTTCGCCCACCACTCTCCCATTATAAATTGCGCTTTTAATAACTCCGGCGTTTTAATAATTCACGGAAACTCCCGCTCGTTTGCAACCGAAGCACTTGACTAGACTTTCTTAATGAAGAACAAATCTATTGATGTACGATGAGTGAGCCTAACGCAAATGTTTAGCGGTATTAATGGATAAGAGTTATATTGATGGAAGCGAAGCATGTTTGGGATAATGAGGCCCTCGAGCCAAGACACTCGCGAGGTTCGGCAGGCTACTCAAGAGCCCAACGACGTCGTCGGCACTCAAATAACTTAGTAGCGTATTCTGGATCCAATTCATGCTAATTTTAGATTTATTCCGAGTACATGATGGAGATAACTGACCTCTTATTCAAATGACCTGCCCGATCCGGGCATAACAGCTTCAAAATAGCCGGTTCGTTTCGTTGGCTATAATCCCTTTAGGTTGCAATAGCTGGAGGACACTGGGTCGAATGCGGGCGGCTGGGAACTAAATCTATTAAGTCCGCTCCATCATAGCGTGGCCTGGTGCGGGCTCCGCGCTGAGCACCGCCGCAGCCGCCGCGCCACGGTCACGCCGTCGTCGCTCCGCCGCCACCCCGCCGCCACACCGCCGCACAGTACGCGCACACCAGATTACGGCACGCACAATATCCACTAAATTGGATAATACACTTAAAATACAATCGCGCTATGGAAGCGTAATCTAGTGACGGGGCTGCCGATGAGCATATTAATTTGTCGCGGAATAGGATTACCACGAGCGAGGCAGCGGGGCGGCTCGGGCGCGGTGATAGGATCAGCGGCTTAGCGCCGGCACAAAGTACTCGCTAACTTGCAATTGTCACCTTCCCTACATGATTTTCCACGTAATCTTCTTTTGTATTTACAAGACGCTTAACTGCACGTAGGTGTTCAGTTTCCCCGCAATCCGATTTTGTTTCTTTGTGCAATATCCTGAATAAATTATTGTTGAATTTCTAACAGCAAATCTGCACAAGTGTTTTATTACACTCGTCTCGAGGAATCGTTAACGGGTTTTTGTGAGTTTTATTTTGCTTGCGGAAAAGTTGCTGCAGTGCATTTCGGGTCGACAATATTTCTTAGTTTGACAGCGGGATCGCGCTGCTCGCCCGCCGCCTCCGGCCGCGTCTCTCAACTTTGCTAGCGTCATCGGAGTGTTTTGTTCCGGCAAGTTTTAAACTGCACGCTTTATCTTCTTTATTGTGCTCCGCGCACTCATCGCCGCTTTCAATTTTAACGTGCTCTTTTATCAAACAAATCTTTACAGCTTTTCAAGTTGTTGTAGACATAGGTAAAGGTAAACGTCTAGCTAAACCGGTATCAGTCATTACTTTGTTAGATTTTTACCTAAGGGCAAAGCAGAACGCATTATGTTTGATATATGTATATAATACGTTAGCAATGGACATAATGGTGCGGCGGTTGAGCTTACGAAGTGGCGAGGTCACAGTACTAGTTTTTGAAAAGACTCCGCCTGAGAAGTGGGCACCTCCTCTCGCCTCACACGCTCGCCGTGCCCCACTTGTTGAGCAGCGTCAACACCTAATGAATGACGCTCATTCCTGATTCGCCGCTCATCACAGAAAAGACGAACGAGGGTTGCGATGCCGCAACGTCCTCACTAAAAGCCCTTAATTCATAGCCGTGTTTTTACAACGTATCTTTTAATGGGGAGCGAGACAAAGAGAACGCGCTATCAAACAGGAAAAGAGTAGTTGACTCAACAAGAAAGACTTGGTAGGTTCGAGGCTACCCATGTCAGCTTAAATCGAAATTTTGCCGTGGGCCACTGGTTAGACGCCAGTCAACTGTAACTCACTTTTGATGTATCGTTGTTTTTGAAGAGTTGGGGGCGCCTTGTAAACACTGGCCCGGGAAAAGTTTTGGGTCTACTTTAGATTTGTTATTACTGATACCTATTCAGGACTTTTTTGCCGTTTCTTTTTGTCATGCTTCGAGAATTATTAGGTACCAGAACTTCCTCTACAACTATGACGTTATAATGATAGTGGCGTTTCTGTATATTTCATTATACCTACTATTATTATTCGAGAAGGTTTGTTGGTCGACACGCCAGCATACTTGATAACACGCTTGTTACTGTTACTATATATTATAGCATATCAGTACGCTCTCCGAGTTCTCTCACAGCCATAATGTCACGAGAAATTGAATAGGGAAGCAAAGCTTACCAACAACAAAGAAATGTGTTTAGATTGTTGTACAGCCGTGGCCATAACAACGTATTCAAATGCTGCTATCACTGGACTGTTCTTCGAAGGGCATACCAAGTGAGTTGGCTCATCGATAGTAGCGTGTAAGTGGCCGACGGTCCGCGGCTGTGCGACAGCGGGCGCTCCCCGTCTCGCCGCCGCCGGGACGGCACAAAGCCCGATAATATCGGCAGAGTCTACACTCCATCTACGCTAAATTAACTCCCCCACAGTAACCCTCTCTGGTCTACACTAGCCTTTGCGGAACATCAACTACAGAATCACTCAGAATAACAGGAAAAAACTCATAAGCTTTTTCTCTCTCTTTTTGCAGGTACGTGTTGAGCTGAATTTTTAATACAACGAGTGTCTGGTGAGTGCACTATCCGACGTATTATGGAAATGACCGGTGATAAACCGACCTTACTGGGAGACGTTGGATCTCATTTGCATTCATAGGCTCGTAACCCTTGCTCCTCGGGAAGCGCTCTTTCGCGAGTCGCGCCGCCCGTAAACTGGGAACTACGCCTTTCCCACGATAATTTACGACGGCCGATGGCAAATACGACGGAACGCAAGTTCGGTGTACTGGGGTCGATGAGAGGCAAAGCAAGGAGCAGATTTACATATTATATTAAAGTCGGCGACCGGCGGCGTGCCCCTATCCATGCCGCCGCCCGTAACGCTCCAACTTTTCTCAATTTTTCCACCCATAAAACGGCCCGGAGCGAAAGTTTCTACCGCCCGCCCTGCCCGCGTGAGTTCCACTGTAAATACACTTTTTAATGTACTTAGTCACTCCCGGCGTCCCCAAAAAAAAACTTATTTTAATTATGATCACCGTGATACCTAACTCTGTTATTTATGGAGGAAAACCACATGAAATAATTTTCAACTGGTTTCAGTTTTAGGTCAGTTATCTCTGTTACGTTAAACTACCGAGCCTTGAATATTGTTTGTGGTAATGTTAGCATGCGTATGTGAGAACAAACAAGCGGATATGATATGACCTCTTATCTGTTAGACCATGTTTAACCCGGACCGACTACAAACACCACCAATTTATTGCTACAGTAAGCCTGACGTCCACTGTATTTTTTCATCAGATGTGTGTTTACTTTGTATCAGTGCTTTGTAATTACAACAGGTGTATTTCAATAGCTTTGAGTAAGTAAACCGACGATCATCCGTGTAAATACGGGCCAATACAACGTAATATATCTATCCATACAAACGTATGTCTCTATATTACTGTCAACAAAGGACACTTGTTCTAACAGAACAATTATATTGACCTTGCGGCGAATTCACTGTGGACTGGCTTATACGTTGTAGACAAAACGAAGTCGTAAACTGGAATTGACATAATAGGAGAATGTCGCAGGTAAATAGTTAACTGTCAGCGAGCAAATGTTGCTATGTTTGGTAACGAGATAACTTGCTCCGGGTCCGGAGACAACGTAATCCCAAGCGAATGCGCTGACTTCGTGATCTTGCTCCGCGCCATCCTATATTCCTCAGACGTCACACAAACTTTCCACAGCCTGTAATTTTCCCGCCGTTTCCGGGGCCCTGTCGCATTATTTTCGTCCGCTTATAGAAAAGTAGCTCACGCGGTAATATAGCAGTGACAGTTGAAAGCCCTTTGACGGCAGCTCGCGTGTCACGCACCCGACAACCACCCCTCTCGTTAAAACTTCTTCAAAAAATGACGCACGCTCACACAACCCTTTGTGCTTTTTCCCAAGACCTTGGAGGATTTTTACTTTTGAGGATTTTTAACTTTGTCCCGGAGCGGTGAATGGTACAGATCAGCGAGATCCCATCGGAGAGTTTGTTTTGCATGATGGTGTGATGGAGGTCCGGGTCGGCTCCGTGCCCCGATAGCGTCAATCCAACGCTCAATTAGTCGAATGCGATTATCGGATTGGGATCCTCAGCCGCGGCCGTCGCCCCAAGACAAGCGCCGCCAACTTTATTAATTAAAGCGTGTCTTATCTCTTGTTAGCACTCATTCTATTATTTGTCTTTTCACCGCTCATTTCCATAATTTCATCCCGGAGTAATTACTTACCACTAAAGTGGAGTTCTCGTGGATGGTATGTTTGCATACTTTCATTGCCTATACCTTCGCGTTATATGTCTACGAGGACGTATCAAAGTTTCACTCAGTTTAATGTACGTAAACACTTTGTAGGATTAATTTGTTTCAATTCCAATTTTGGTGAAAGAGTTGACACACGTTAGGAGCTCCGCGCCGCCGCCGCCGTCGCCTCTGTTGGTGCACATTTGTCGCCGGATAGTTTGGCAGTTGTTTTTGTGCCGCCGTGAAAAATGGCTATTGTCGTTTGAATTTACGTGTGTTGGGACAATTGCGAGCGGGTTGTGTGGCGTGGCGGCGCGGTGGCGGCGGCGTGGCGTGGCGGGGGCGCGGCTCGCTGTTTAATTACCCTAATTGACGCCGAGGCGGTGTCCGAGCGGTTATTTGCCCTATATCACGTTACGGGACTCCCGCAACTAGAGTGCCGCGGCGACCCTAACTGAAAGTTATGACGATCCTAACTTAACTACCTCGCCGCCGAGCACGATGCTAGTTAGACGTGTTGATTAAAGGCCATTTCAAGTTCCGTTCTAATACTCCCAACTTCTGCTGTGGAGGACGTCAACATTGTCAACTAACTAAATAAACGATTTCGTACCCTTGTGTCCCTCATCGATGATATAATTTGTTTTGTTTCCGTGTTGTAAGTGTACCGTATCCCACTCAATGTTTGTTGTTATATTCCTACGCATTTTTACCGAACACATGCGTCATATCATAATACGAATCAATAGTGGATGACCGATGACACAAGACACCCTTTGATGTGGGGACCTTCCCCAAATATACAACGTGTCATTAGCTGCGACAATCGCTTTATAATAGTTCCCGTGTGTTGGCCTACTGGGTAGTCAATAAGCTTACGGGGGAAAACAAAGGGCCAGTACGAGGCAATCACATTTTCAAACACAATTTGCTCCAAGCATTTCCGGTCTGCATTCTCCGCATCATTTTACTAGAGCACGAACGGGGTCAACAGTAAAAGCATATCGCCTGAGGTAGGCTCGTGATGAAAAGATATATTGATAAGTTGGTGTCGGTTCGCAGTCACTAATAATAACTCCACTCGCACACACACAGCCGCGTGATTAATCTATCTATAACAAAGGAGTTTATGCGAGCCCTTGTCAACATCGATCATTCGCTCATTCTTTGCAACAACGTGCGTACGTATGTAGCCCCAAGTCGGACGGCGCGATGAATAACCCAACTACGGCGGCAGAGCTATGAGTAAACATCACATACGAGTAACAGCCGCTCGTACAGCGAGAATCCGCATGACTACTTTCATTGTTTTTAATCGCTACCAAAGGCACAGACATTGCTGAGCTCGTTTCTCTCATCTACATTTCCTGTACAAAAGAGCCTGTATTTTACACAGTTAATGTATCATTGTTGAGACAATCTGTTGGGAGTAAAGTTGTATCAACAAAGCCAACGCACCGGAAACTTTAATTTCAGGCGAGCGGAAACTGTAGAGGTGTAGCAGTAGGCAGTAGGTATTAGGAGCGCACGTGTCACGCAAGCGGGGATTTGCAACGCCTCCGCCCAGGAGTGTAGTATAGCGCGGAGTGATGGATGGCCCACGCTCTGACCCCGCGCTCTCACCCCACCACGAAATAAGAAACCGAACCGAATCTACCGAACCCTTCACGACACTTCCCGGCCTCGAAAACTGATATTTGACTTTGCAAGGGATCATCTCACGACCTCGCCAAAACACAAACTTTTCCTCGTCTCGCCGAATAGGATTGAATTATTCGCTATTGTGTTTCGTCAAAAAGCGCAATGTTTTCTCTATTACTCACGTTTAAGTTACAAGAGAAGATCCTCAAATTGCCATAAGACTCATTTTTGGCATCCGAAATGGGACGCATCGTACGTAATGGACCCTGAAATTGCATTTAAGTCACTAAAGAACATTATCGTTGAAGAATATATAGTTGAGCTTTGTAGTGAGACGCAATACTCGTAGGGAACATCTATTCGCGTAAGGAGGCTGCGCGCTCGGGACATAAATTACTTTATATGAGCGCTCTTAATCTCATTACGGGCAGTCTAATAGCTTCCAAGACTCCGCTATCAGCTGTGACGGGAATATAAAGCGCACCTGATTTATTCCCTCAAATTAACCGCTTGTATTGCTGGAAAAGTTAGACAATGGCCCGGGATGGGTGAACACACGCATTCTCCGTATTGTCGGAGGGCGCAGCGCCCGGACGCCGGACGCCGGACGGCGGGCGCTCGGCTTACCCGAGCTCCGGACCAGCGGCTTATCGGATACAAATGATCGCCTATTTTTCACAATTTCGCCTCGCCGAGAGTCCCGTCTGAAAAATAGAATGGACAAGCCGGAACTACCACCGGCTCGGCCGTGCCGCCATCCGATACGGTAATACCGAAACAAATGGCCTCCTTTGTCGCATTTTATTTCACATACATGAATTATGTGTAAGACACACCACACGACGCCGCCACGTGCAATATTAAGATGGCCGACGGAGCCCGGGCGAGGACCGCGTCCCCGGTACTGCGTTATTTATGCATGAGTCCAAGTAACGGCTGCAAGGAGATAAATTTCTTCAAACCCACTGGCAAAGGAAAATCTTTTCTTTTTTTTTCGCTTTAAGCAGAAGCTTTTCTAATATGTCGGGGTAACAGTAGGTAGAGAGCAGTAAACAGCTTAAGAATGTTTATTACATTCTCTCCTTCCGTAACACTGTAATCGAATAGTGTAAAGCTGATTACATTGCTTGGCGGAAGATAAATGATCGTTTGATGGTGTCTGCTGGGTTGTAATATTGGTGGGTCTCGGGCGGGCCGACTGGCGTATTGTAATGGGCAGCCATATCCTCGTTTGAATAAAACATGTGCGGAGGCAGAGCGCAGGTGAGCGCGAGTCGCCGCCGCCGCCGCACGGGACGCCCGCCGGAGCCGATCGCGTGCTCCCACCACTAACACACTGATATTTTATTTATTTAGAGCGTCACCCTGCGACGTCGGCGACGACACTTAGATCTGTCGAACATGAATACTTTATACTTTGTTTATTCGAATGCTACACAGCCACAACAGCGGCAAAAGGCGCAGCGTAGAGCACTGATACTAAGAAGCGCGCAAAACCTTGATAGATCCGCGAACACTCTGCAAACAGTACAGAAATCACATTCCGTATTCTCCTTAAATAATATTATTTGTAATGTGAATGGGATTTTAAGAATGCGAGAGAAAACATTGATAATTTATTTATACGCACGCTGTTTGACCTACTTATAACTTACATTGCTTTTGTTTACCCATTATTAGTTTGGTTGCGAATTCGATTATGATAATGTAATTAATAATAATGTAAATTATACGTATAATTCATAACAGGTACTTATAATAATTCACATGTCCAACACAATTTACACTTTGCCTAAACCATTTATGAATAGTTTTTTTTTAATACTTTACGCTGTCTGTTATAAATGAATTTAAGAACTTAGAGTTGTTAAAGAACTCCTGTACATTTGCTCAAAAAAATCTTGTCCGAGCCGGATCCGGACCTGCCCCGGGCTCGGCTCCAACTCCCCGCCGCGGAACCGCAAATGACAACGTCACCGCCCTCATTTAGTTTGAGTGCCTTCTGTTTGGAGCTTACAATTTTGACACTTACCCTAATAGCGTTTTTGTTGCCTGCTGTTTAGGATTCACGATAAAATCTCAGCGGAATACAAAAGTAGGTAGAGTACGTACCTAGTACGAAACGATGGATATTGGAGAGCCAAACAGCGAGACGAAAGTTCAATTTATCCAGTAGCTGAAATGTCCAAAAGTCGTATTTAATAAGTTGTAAAGTTATGCCGCGCTTATCGGAGTTTGGACGCGGAACACCGACGACTGCGTGCAATCTCGTTAAAATCGACTATACGTAGAACACTTTAAGCAGCTTTCCCGGGGATCATATGATACTCGTAAATACAAGATTTCGAGGAGAATTTCGAGGTGCTTTTGTTGTAGGTATCGTAAGAGTTTACTTGATGGCGTCGACTGAAAAATATTCCATTCCCGTTACAAGCTATTGAATGTGAAATGGAAAAGAGAGTTGGCATGAAAAATGTCGTGTTTAGAGTTGAAAGCTACATCTGTGCGAATGATTTGTCGCGCCGTTGTCCGTCGGCGGGCGGCCCATTAGCGTGGAGCGCTTCTTATCGGCCGATACAAGCGTTGTAATGACGCGCTTCGATCGAGCGGTAATGGCTGCTGGCACCACTTAGATACGCAAATGAGCTGCTACGACGCGGCTGCAGGCGGGATGCCTCACTCACCACACAGAGGCCTGTCAATTTGCAACCGTACTAACTGAAGATGTTATTTCCCTAATACAGCGAATAAAAAAAAACATTTGAATATTCTCTGCGCCAGATACTTCGCTGACTAATTATGATGAGTAGTGATCATATCGCCTCGCAACAAAAGCGAAACTGGGGCGTTTGATTGATAATCGCTGATAATGAAGTCTTTTGTATCGATGCGTAAAAAAATGTTGTTATTGCAATATGTTTTTTAATGTGACCTTTGCTGATTTGGAAATCCTTGCCCCATGCACGTTGGAGCACGATAAGTTTATAATCCGTTCCAAATAAATGAACTTAATTGTCTACGAACCCCGCAACACAGCAATCACAACAATATGCAAGTAAATTGAGTTGTATCGTATTGAAAATTTAGCTCTATAGTAACCGAATCATTGGAGTGTATCGCGAGGGGTTATAATCCGAGGAAAACCTCAAAACGTTAATAGTCAAGAGTCGGTAAAAGAGTGGAGATTGTCAAGCATTTGTGGTTTTGCCGTTGTGTTTACAGGAAGCTCCGATGTCGACTGATATTCGATATCAAAGAATATTGAAATAATGATAGTGCTCTTTGTTTGCTCGCGGAGGAAGTGGGGCCGGCTCGTCGCGCTGTTAGCATTTTTATGCTAACAAACACGGCCGATACATTGTGGCTTTGACAACATCGGCATTGCGTTGACGCAACGCTCAACTAAAACATTACAAAATTACTCTCCATACTTTAATTGTTACGGCGAAAGTAATCTAAACAATGGAATAAATATAATATTGAGGCTGGTTACATAAGACCCAGCATTTGCCATACATTGCACGTACGTGTAATAAATGACTCAATAATATTATGTCAAAGACTTTGTACTTACCGTTTGGAGTTTTTTTCGCAGGAATTTCCCAAGTTTTCCGTTAGATCTTTACATTTTATAGGAGAACGGACGACGGGGTCGCGAGGAGACCCAGCATTGGTAGTTACATAGGCATATCTCGGCCTCAGCAAGTAATTGGCGAACGTAGCTCGCGTGTAGGGCGGGCGGGTAGGCACGGCACCCCTGAGAGCTATTTTCAATAACGACTGCCCACCTTACTTACGTCAAATTTACAGTATCCGACCATCGCGCAGAAATGAAACGAATCGTCCTGATTATACCTATCCGTTATATTATAAAATTGTAACGGGTTATGAGCTTGTAGGTAAAATATAATGTGTGGGGCCCTTTTTCCTTCAAGTGTTATTAGTAAGTAGCGTCATCTCCACTATAGATTTGGTTGCACTTAATGGATATAATTTTTTTCAGTTGATGATTTTGTTTTCCTAATGATATTAAACTTTATCCGGAAAACATTTTTTTCCGTATTTCTTAAACGCATTTTTATGAGCCGTATTTACTCTTAAGAAGTCGCTGGCAAAAACGCGAGTTAAAAAAAACAATATTACAACATTTCACGACTCAGTTGCACACGTCAAAGGTTTTTATTTTTATTGCATTAGTTTCACCTCGGTTATTCAAAAAATTGTTTGCCGCGAAATTGTTCGTTTTCATTCGTTCTTCAGTGGCGGGGTTTCATTTTGCCTACCATACGTAGCGTTGGCAAAACAAAGCGTTCTAATACCACTCAGCAGGGGATTGCCAAATGGTGACAACGTTTCATCCCGGCCATTTTGGGGGGTAAAAAGTGTCCCCCGGTCCGTGCCAGTGACACATGTCCTCTTGCGGCGCCGGACTGTCCTGCCCACAGCTGACACGTTAATTCTTATCATCACATGGAAACCCCGGTCACCACTGGCTTGCTCTAACCGATAACACCGTTCCTACAATACAAGCGCATGTTTGGGTATGTAGATATAAATTATGAATAGTTTTTTTTTACCGGATTTTCAATTTAATTCCGAAAATTGTAAACTCTAGTTCAGCTACTTACTAATAAAAAAAAATAGGTAAAATTCGATCGTGTATATTCACATGGTGTAACGTGACTTTATGCCACGTACATTTTTTTATTGTGGAGATTGTAAGATGTACAGCAGTTTCCTTTGGTATATAAATTAAACAAAAAAAATATATATAACTCAATATAGATAAATATAACACTGCATCCCAAATAAATCTACTTAGAAATAAGAAATACGTTTATGATTTTCTTTGTATAAATTCAAAATTTAATTGTAATTGGTTCCCTAAGATACAGATTTCGCCCAGTTTAGGGACCGTTGGTAATTTAATTGTATGTAATTGATTGTCTAAATACAGTCATAATGATTATCATATTTAATCAAATCAGCTGTATTTTCTATTTCCTCATGTGCGGCATTAAAGCGGTCAAAGTGTATTTGGGGTGTGAAAATGTTATTATCATGATAACCACATATTAATTTGTACATCACGTTAAAAGTGACGTAATTAGGAACATCAACACAACACATATAAATAAATAAAATACAATCGTGTTCGTTTCGTCCTTCTGTCCATACTACTAGTGAATGACGTAACATTTCTTTAATGCCGTATTCGACGACATGCAATTCGCATATAATAAAACCGGGGATGAGTGCATTTGTCTGACGGAAATTATAGTTACGAGCATGTCGTAGGCAGAAGGTTTAGCCGCCGCCGCCGTACCTAATGCAGGCCCGCGCCTCGCCGCCGTCTCGCCGCCGCCACGTAGCCGCCCCGACGTCCCTGACTCGCCAAACATTAATACTCCACTCTG
This sequence comes from Conopomorpha cramerella, assembly GCA_012932125.1. Taxonomy (NCBI): domain Eukaryota; kingdom Metazoa; phylum Arthropoda; class Insecta; order Lepidoptera; family Gracillariidae; genus Conopomorpha; species Conopomorpha cramerella. The sequence goes on from SJJU01000061.1 coordinate 163,711, forward strand.
CAATAAATGTTATTGTTTGTCATAAAGCGGGCTTTATGAAGGCCAACCTCCCCGAGCCGCGCCGGACCATTCATAAACCTTCAGCCCAGCTAGCTCACACCCGAAGATTTTCATGCGATTGCTTTCATTGTTACGAACATACGCCAAAGAAGCTCACATCACATCGCAAAATATCAAACGCATTATATTACAAAAGTATTCCAACGGAAAGTCTACGTTTGAAAAGAGCAGACGAAACACAATAATCTGATTTCGATATTTCGAGATACATGACTCACGACGCGAATCGGAAAACTTGCATCATTGCAAAAGTTGAGCTCCTATCTCAGCAATATCTTGTAGCCAGATCTGCTTCTAGGGATGCTTCGACTCGAGGACACAGGCTTGCTTCTACCTAATAGCTTTTATTATTTTATTGAAACGTTAGTTTCATTTTGCATCAAGATAATGGAAGACGTGATGGCATTATCATGTATTTTGCATAACAATTGGAAGCATGATCGTTTCTTACTATGTAGTAGGTACATATATATATATTCAGATTTTAATTTTACACCAACAAATGGGTTCATTCAGGCGTTTTTACTCAAATGCGGCGCAATGCTTCGAATTAAAATAACAAAGAAAAGTGGAGAAGTCCTCTGCCAACTGCACGTCGTAATTTTCTCGACGCGATAAGTGTCCTTAAGACGTGGCGAAGCGAGACAACCGCGTCGCCGGTCGGCTCCAGCTGATTTGTATGTGAGTCTGGTGCCCGCCACTGCAGGCAGGGGCGCTCCAAGACGATCGGCGCAATTTTTCAATGATTCGTGTTCGGAAAGCCGATGCCCGCTGCTCCCGACCCCGCCCCACCGCTGCCCCCCGATGCCCACCTGCTCCTCCTCCAATGCTGCAACTTTAATCCCCCAATCCGCCACCGCACGACCGCGCACCGGCGCGACGCTATATTTCAATTAATTCGACCATCCATTCCCGACGTGAAACTTCGCACCGCTTAGCTCATAACACCCGCCGGGACAAGCTTATACAAATTGATGTGCCCTGTCACTCGAGCCGCCATAAAGTGCGTCCGTACCTACATGTTTTTACGGAAAACGTTGTTGCGTTGGCTATCGTCGTATAATCGCGGGTTGTGTGTTGTATGTTAATACGTCAGTTTGTTGAAAAGCTGGTGGAGCCGGGGAGGGCGGGCGGCGGGCGGCGGCGGAGGCGACGGTGGCGGCCGACTGTCCCGCTGATGGCATGTCAAGCTGAATAATCAAATCGTAGTGGGATTGCGCCGCGTGAATTGATCGGAAGGGGTAACGGCGCGTGCTATAAACTATGCACTACAAGAACGTTCATTAATCCAAACCCTCTCCCTCCCTGAGGAATTTGTCCTCATTATTATCATTTTTCTTTCACGCCAAATAATCTCTAGTCCGTAGTCAAGTCCTAGTGGTTTATTAAATAAAGTTGTTTCGCAAATTTGGTGAAACAATTTCCCGAATAACTCCCATTCCAGGAGAATAGATACCAGCGAAATTGCCGTTGCCCCTTACGAATAGAGCACAAGCATGTACGCTTCACACAAGTCACCCGCCGCCGCCGCTGCATGGAGCCACCATTGCGCTGAATCAACTGTACCCGCTCAACCGCAACCGAATGAACTTAATTCGATTCCGACTGCGAAATCTACGGAAAGCCGACATCCCTTAAATAACACATGAACTTGCGAATGCGGCTTATTAGGCTTCCGGGTCGATTTATTTTATTATCTGTAGGTACTTTTTATTTCTATTCCATTCTAAATCTCGAATCAATTTGATCAATTAATGACCCCGCAATGAATAATAGCTCGACTCTCGTCTTTAAAGTGTTACTGGTGCAACTTTGACGAGAACTTTTTCTCATCTGCAAAAGTTTTAGATTACGTCTCTAACTCTATTTCCTGGAGTTGTAAACGCATGTTTTGCTCTAAACATAAGGTTTAAACCAAAAAACCACAGGAACTCTACAAACAGTGACACGGTGAATTGTCGAGGCAGCGTCCCGGAGCAAAGTAATCAGATAGCCGGCTGTATTGTTGAGTCTTAGACAAGAGCTGCTATACGACCAACTCAGGCACCTCTTCGAAGTATCCTCACGTTTAGAAAGCAAGTTCTGTGGAATCATCTGTCCGTTACTGTGCACGTGTCCGTGACTGTTCAACTCGTTCAGCGCTTTTCCGATGGGCAGACTTTCCTCCCATGTTTAATTGCGACCCAAACCGTAACGGACACAGCGGGCTCGTTTTTGTCCTCTCAGAGAGAAACAGGGAGGCCTTTTACTTTAATGAAGCGGCTCTCACCCCTCCTTCCCTTTAGCTAAACCAATTTCCAGCATTTGCAGTTCACATAAAGCAATTAAACTCTCTTCGATATTTTTAATCCAATCGCCAATAATCCGAGTGTCTGATATTTTATCTGCAACAATAGATCCGCTCTCTTTGATCGTTGACCGAGTTTAGTGTTTCAGGCGTGCCAATGGCTTTAGTGCGCCAAACGCAACCAACACCAACATGTAAATAACGGTCGATGTGCGAGAAATTTGCGGAGTGAAAGTTTTCTTTTTGTTATATTTCGTAGCGTCGTTTATTTGTAGAGAGTTTTGATACAGTTTCGTGGGCTTATTATGAATGTGTGGAGATATCCGGCGCGCGTTGGAGCGTGCGCGCCCTCCCCAAACAGGCTCGACCCTAGCGCCGCACACATTAAAGTTTTTGCCCGACGTTTTCAGGGTTAATTTCATGAAACTGCTCGTGTTGCGTTGTTCCTTTCACCGCGGAATACTTTGTGTAATTGACAATCGAAACTTCCTAATGAATTAACGCACATGTGTTCTCTATCACATTGTGTAATGGGGGTCGCAACATTATCATAGCGGCGGGCTCCACGTATTGTCACGTGTGAATATCAGCGATGTTTACACACGACGGGAGGTGAATATCTGAACACGTTATTAATTACAAAGTGGCATTCATAATTATTATACGTCGCTCGGATGTAACGGAAGGCGGGATTCCGGGTGTCTGTACACATTCCTAATTTACTAATCTCTGGCGATGTTCAAATGTATTTGCATTGTTCCTTATTCAAAATCATGTTCTTGTTTGTTGGTACAATTATGTTATGTTGCGTTGTAAAACTTTATTAGTTTGAAAAGTATTGTTTGCGGCAAATAGTGTCGGTTGTATCGGGCCGCGGTGGGCCGTGGTTGCGGCGAATGTCTGCGGGCACGCGAGGCGCGCCCTCGCCCGCCTCGTTTGTCACTATCCAGCCTTCCCCGACATCGTGCCGTTATGCTAATCGTTACTCGTAAATGATGGCAACTGTCAATAAAATGCTCCACTGCTTACTTACTGCGCAGTTATGAAAACGTAATAAAAGTTACGTTGTCGTCACTTTATTGCATTTTGTAATTTTATTTAGTAGCGGATGTTATTCTCAGATAATGTACCTATAGGTACACATATAGCTACGTGAATATGTAGTAGTAACTTACGGGTCTTCATTGCCGGCGAAGGCGGCGGCGACTCGACGTTGTGTCCGTCAGTGAGCGCCGCGTGTCAAGTCGCGCAAGTCGCCGCGACCGAGCTGGGACAGTCGCCCATCCCCGCCCGGCACGAGACAAAGCCTCCGAAGCAATCTTGTTAATTCGCCTGTTGTTGTTTAATTAGCGACGATACTGCGCTCTCCCCGACAGCCCGCCCGCGCCCCGCCACGCACCGTGGGCCATTCCGACCGAGTCCATTGTCAAATTTGACACCTCACCGCACCCAATACCTCACGCCCCGAAGTAATTATTATCCAACATTAAACGGCATCATAATATATAACAATCATTCAGTCACTTCAATCAATTCCATATGTTTTGTTGCAGGTAATTGAACACGAGCAGTCCGCGACTGTACGACATGTGACACATCAGGTTTGCTTGTTTACACGACATGTACCTATGTGTCGCGACTAATCTCTATCAAAAAGCCTTTGTTTTGATTATCGACCGGCTAGCGGCGGCGGGCGGGAAATATGAAATGTAATACATGGGCCCGCGAAGCCCTACACGGTTAATCTGAAGCCCTGTTTAATTAAATTGTAGCAGCGAGGAGCGCAGGGCACTTGCCAGTGAGTCGCCGTCCAGTGCACGTCCACTACACTCGCTACAAATTCGTTAACCAGTGATTTATCTCCCTAATTGATTAGGTAAGAGCCTTATAATTTATCTCGTACAAAGTTTGGGTTGTTCTGAAAAAGTTCTCTTGTTAGAATCGGATTTGAGCATCGTTTAAACTTTATTATTTCATCGTACCTACTCGAAACGCTCGGTTTCTACGTAAAACGAAATTAATTTCCTGTTCGTTTTATTAAGAAAACTCAGACATTAATGTGTTTGAAAAAAGAAGTGAGTTCGCTGAGCGTTGGCTCGGTCTGCACCGCGGCCACTAATCTAATTATCCTGCACGCTCCTTGAAAAGTTGTAAGTACGAGAGCAGGAGGTGCCTTGCGATTCCTATTCAGCCGCCGCCTGCAGGGACCGCACACCAACCTGCCACCCGCCGCCAAACGGTCAAATTGTTGCTGCCCTTTTCATTACCGTCACAAGTACCTTTCGCATATTCAACAATTCAACTCAACAATTCATTTTGTCTCCTTGGCGTCAGTCAGTCGACACCCCAATATTTTGGTAAGAGTGTTCAGCTGGTGAACCCGACCCTCGACCCCTGACCGGTCACCAGTTAATACCCATCCTTAACCTAACTAACCTGTTCTGGGTGACCGTTACAAAATACAAAGAATTTTTCAATGATAATTTAATTCAATGAGCCCTCAATTATTCAATTTTTTTTCACTGTGGGTCACTAATTACAAAATCTTTCACCTTTATAAGAAATATTATTACGTTTCCAAGAACTTATAATTTATTTGTGTTGTGTTAAGATATTCTGCACTTTCAAATGCAGTGGAATGTATTTGTTTGACTGTCAGTAGTGTAGGTATGCGATGTTTATTCAGAATTGATCCATTCAACGCGGCGATATTTCCGCAATGATCCGGTGCCGTTCGGGCGTATTTGTTAGCTCAGAGCGAAACGGTTATTAATAGCGGGCGAATGTTACCGCCGAACGATACCGCCGAACGATACCGCTCTCCGCTCTCCAGCCGCGCTATCCGCCCGCCGCGCGCCGCGGCACGCCGCCGCCCCGGTACAGCCACCGGACGAGCGCCTCTACATTTGCATAGGATAATGGCCTACGGCGGACAGCGCAGCTTCATGACCGACTCACCAGTGCATCAACGTCACTCCGAATGCGTACACTGGGCAAAGCCTTGCTCAATCGCATTTTCGCATCCAATCAATATCCTATTGTAAAGGAAAACCCATCGCGGAAGTCCGTAGTGGGGTGGACATAACTGACCCGGGCCGGTTAGGCGCCGTTAATGCAGTTAAAAATAGAAACGCTATGATGATAATTGGCGAGGTGGTGGCGCAGTGGGTGGGTCGGGGGTCGCGTGCCTGATGTATGCGCCGCCGCCGCCGCCGCCGCCGCCAGACTCGGCGGCGCCGCGCCGGCCCCGTAATGCAGATGTCGTGCACCGCCGTACGCCACCGCGCCGCCAGCCCGCCGCCGCTCTACGCCGCCGGCAATCGCCTATTGAGCGTACCTTAATCGGCTAAATTAAGGAATACTTATCAAAAACAATAGAAAAGTGTGCATTGAATGAAAATATTTTAGTACTTAGTTAACTGTTACAGAAAAAAAATTTCACCAATCGTGCGAATTCTATTATTGAATTGCGTCAAATTCCGTTCCTAGAGCAAAAACTTCATAGATAACACGGAGCGATCCATCGTTTAGCAAATCCTTATTCAATAGGTAGATGTGTAGTAGACGCGTAGCCTGATTGATGAACAACGTGACGTAATGACCCGAGAAACTATTTCCTTCGTATTTCCTCCATTCGATAAAACATCTAATATGTACATATAGAAGCAATATGTAGATATACTCAGGCCTATTTACATGGCCGCCATCACTTTATTTGGGGCTCTAACAATGCGTTGCCGACTACACTCCAAGGACCCACATTTGTCAAGATTATGACTGTTCGGGGATTGAGATATGAAAAGCGGTTATTGTTTGTATATTTCAGAATTTTTGTCCGCATTTGGCTCGATTTCACCGTTTTTGTGTTCTTTAATATCGTGTTTCATGTTTTTCCTGTCGACCGTTCGAATCCCTACGATCAGTAATGGAATGAAAACGTACTTCCTGCCCTCAGTTGTTTATTGTGAGTAATATGATAAATCAGATTATTGTTCTCTCAGCGATGAAGAGCACTTACATCGTAATAGTGGTCATGATTATTCCTGAAATCATTGTTTTCGTACAGCACCCGTTAAGGTCCCCGTCCTCGGTCGAGGCCATTAATTTTATGCGACGACAATGTTACATACGCCATAAAAGTCGTTAAGGCTACGCTACGTCTCGAGCCGGTCGTCTTGCTCGCAGTAATTATAGTGAGATAATGCTCCGCCGGCGCCCCCCGCCTGGCCTCGGTCGGCACCGCGCCGGGACAACCCCTGTGTGCTTTAGCTAACGTCAAATCGTAAAACGCAAGAATCGCCGCCACATAAATTTCCATTCGGGATTATCGTTGAAAGTGGCTACGTACGAAGAAAATTGATTTAGGAGTTGAGGCTCACGTGTGAAACGTCGCCAAGTGCAGCAGCGGCGGCGGCGGCGGCGGCGGTGGTGGCGGCATTAGGCATGCCGAGCTCACACTATGCTAATGTCCGGATGTTGGTATCGGGAGTGTTGCTCCGCGCCTCTGCCACCACCGCCGCCGCCGCCGCTCACGTCCGCCAAGCAGCGACAGATTTACAACTGCCCTCCTCGTTACGATAGGGAGCGCTTCAAGTTTGCGCATTACACGAGTCCCGGCGATCCGTTGCAAGATGCCGCACGACATTATAATTAACGGCCCCCCGATCTATCGGACCCGGTTTGACCCGAAAACTCCTAAAGTTCACTTATCGTCTGGCAGGGGCTCCTTATTTTGTAGTTAGTCCGCCGTCCGTTGTCTGTCGTCTCTTATCTGCCCTTAACTTGATTTACTACAGATTGACGGAAGGTTCTTCTTTATGAAATTGAATTTACGGTTTTGTGGGGAGGATTTTTAATTCGATTATCCGCTGTCTTTGTTACAAATCACATCAGGTATATTTTTACTGAAAAACGAACTAACCTGTCTGAGAATTTCTTAGGTATGTCAACTGTATAGGTCTTATTTTTTGTGTTGTCTAGTCAATTCGGCTTGTCATTTCACACATCGTTACGTATGTTTCGTTGAGAAAAAATCCTAAAATAAAAACGAAAACAAAGTAATCCATTTAGTTTAACAAAACAACTCGACATGATACGGCATCTCCCTCAGAGACTTAATTATACCTACGTACATTCCGGGTTAAACCAGTTAGCGAACCATAGCAACCGAAATAGCTCTCCAAATCGCTCGGGGAAGCATTTCCAACGTGTTAACGTTCTGACCCGATGGTTTTTCTTTTCGCCCCCCCCTTCCTAAAGTCGGCAAAACGAGCAATTTGCGCGAACCTGTAAGTAACAATATTCATTAAGGTAGTTACAAAGTGGCACGGGTTCTTAAAACGAATAGCCCTCAAGCTGGCTACGTTCATAAAGGCCGAACGAGCCGGCCGAGGCGCCTCGCGCAATTTAATGAAACACCTGGAGAGAGCGCTCACTTCCGGTGCATTAATCTGCCGGCCGTCCGCCCGCCTTACACTCACACACGGGCAAACACATTAAAAACCAAATTTTCACAAAGAAGGGGACGTTCAAAGCCGATAAATCGGAAATCACGCACATTCCGGATTACGAGCGGCTTAAAACGGTGACAAAGTCGAGATAAACAAGTGACCGGCACTCCATGGGAATGGCGCCGCCAACTGACTTGCCCAAGTGGACTGAACTTGACGTCCCGATGCATATTTTAACACTAAGCGCTACAACGGTGACGTCGAGAAACTTTCCTATAACAAATATTGTGCAGTAACTGTCTTTGAGATCTCTCTCGTGTTACTTTAGACACACTGCACCTGAAACCTAGTAGGTAGTAAGCGTAGGCGTGCTCGAGAGTGCGTCACGGCGGCGCCGCCCCGCCACTCGCCAAAATAAAAGTAGGTACACGCCACGCGGCCCGTAAACAAGCCGCCCCACCCGCGTGACGCCTCATTAGCCACTCCCCTACACCTCTATAAATCATTTTAAATTCAAATTCTACTTACAGAATTGACTTTGCTTACCTTCTTTACCAATAATTCCATTCAGAAGCCACAAATTTTTGCAAATTAGATTTCACCTTTCGCCGCTTCGGCATGTCATGAGAAAATATTTACTGCTTTCTGTACAGAATTTCATCATCGAGCCTTTATGTGACACTTTATCCTCACTTATTAAAATGTCAATGAAATCAAGTTGGGTGCCAAGAAGGGTGGAATTTGTCCAGTTGATCGTGAAGCATACGTGTCGCCGGCTCTCCAGCGGCGCAGCACTTGGCACGCTCCTCGGCCCGGTTCTATTCTGGGCTGGCCCTGTTTGACATCCCAAATACTTTTGGCAGCCACTTTCGGCCGTGCATGTATCCGTTGCTGCCACCAGGAGCTTGTCATTCATCGGCTCGTTATGCTGTCTTTCCTGCATGTCGATTTGTCAAGATGCCATTTGTTGTTCGACGTCCAATAGTGAATTAATCGCTTGCGATAAGAAATGTGCGTACGCATGAACGTGTACTACGAGCGTCAATCAGCCGTGATCGAGCATACAATTAGCGAGCGCATGCCCAGACTTCGCCACGTACTCGGGGTGATTCATAGCATTCCGGGCTTTGTGTGGCGTGCCGATACTGCTCAATGACTAGACTCGCTTAGATGCTTTTGATTGGGGACATTTAGAGGAGTAATGTCGCGTAGCAATTAGTAGTGAATCCCGTCGGTAACAAGCTGCTTTTCGCAAGCTAGAGGCCCGCTGCCGTCTGGCTGCCACCTGGCTGCCGCCTCCGCAGCCCGCACACTCAGAACGGACGAGGGCTCTCACTCTCGCTCGCTAACGAGACTAACTGCACTCTTCATCGGAGACGTTTTTTGTAATGAAAAGCTTGCCAAAATCCGACTTACCGGCTCTCATTTAGTCGTGACTACGTGCTCTTCACTCTTGAAAATAAACTACAACTTTTCTGTGTAACGTTGGCTTTTAAAACTTCACAAAAGCGCCTACTCAACCCATTTACCCTTTGTAAAGGAAATCCACAATTTATTTCGCGTCTCGGAAAAGCTAAAACGTAACTTGTATCTCATACGAGAAAACCCATCAATACGGAGGTATCTAAACTTCTTTTTTTGTAAAGGAAACAAACGATGACGAGAAACTGGAAGCGTCTAACCCTTCATTGTATTGCAAGTGAGCATTGTTGTGATATAAAGGATATAGAGTCGAAAGTACGGTCGACTGGCTCTTTGCTATCAGAAAAATGTTATTAGTTTTCGGCGGTTATTGCCCCCCGCCGAACCCTCCTACAACCTCTTTCGAGCAAATAGGGCATATTGGAAGGTTCCGTAGAGCTTTGTTTTAATCCTGGATTAATGCGATCGGACCTCGATTGCTGGGGCCCCCTTCATCGACGGCAACTTGAACTCTTTTATAACGAGTTTTTGAATGCACATGCTAGTAATTGATTGCATTTATGTTATTTATTTTACGTATGGCCTGCAATTATATTGCTCGTTAATGCATGTAGAGATATAGTGAGCACAGTGCGATATGTCCCTGACGACGCGGCCATTTGTATCACCGAGGGCATATATCACGGTAATGGGTGCTCGACCAGCACCTGCCCGGCCCACGTCGGCACGCACCCGTCACTCTCACCTCCCGCCCCAACGAACCCCCCGAACACCGCCCCGGACTCGACACAAACTTTATTTAAACAACTAACTTCCACAACACACAGTTCAATCCTACCTAATAATAATGGCAGTTTGATAAACCCCAGCCAGTTATCATAGTTACGATGAAAACGTGATCACCCATTCAAGTTTCACAAAACGGCGGTTGTTCGGAATCGAAACTCGGTTAAAGTAGACGGCGCGGAGTAACAGGAAGTAATAACTTTATCCCAAGCCTAACTGTGCGAGGACCGTCCAACTAACATTATGCCTGCCAGTAACAAGTTAATCTAAATGCAGCCGAGTGCCTCCAGCGAGAGTAGCACTAGCACGCATCGCCGAAGTTTAATAACTGAGAAAATTTGGAACATGCCTGCATCTGAAATCGCCGCCGCCCCCGGCGAAGATGCACTACTCCCTGTTTGCTCCCGAGTTAATTGTGTCCATTAGACGCTATCGCGGACCTTCAAACTGCTGCACTCCAACTTTAGCGGGGCCTCAATGAGCTCCCGCTGTAATTTCGTTTCATAGGCGTTATCGTTCCTTCAGTTTCGGAAATGTTAAATATTCAGATAGCGTTTGTTTGTATTTCCTCGTGATAAGCGCTTTCACGTTTTTTCGCTGAATAAAATATGGCAACGAAGTCTCAACGCGGTGGCGATAAAACCTCCGCTGAGCTCTTCCCGTCACGTAGTGCGACAGTTAATTACGCGGATGTAAATAAATCATCGCGGGCGGGCGCCGACGCTTCGATTGCGAAAGGCAATTATCTCGCGCCTCATTGCTGCCAAAACTGGGCCCGAAACAGCTCAAAGGCCTTAAGGCGCATTTATAAGAAAAATATACTGCAGGATTTCCACGAGCACGTGCTCGGCTCACAGAAATTGTGATGCATGAAGGGATTTCCGCACTTAGTTTGATACGCGCGGACCCGCGGGCTTGCCTCCAAAGCACATTATTATTTATCGAAATAGTATCGAGTGAGGTCCGCCATTTTCATCTTTTCTATACGTGCCGAAGTGTCGCTTACCTGCCCCGGGAGCCTCTTATCTAACCCACCTACCGCACAATGGTGTCGCAAAAATAGCGCGACTTGCGAAAACTTCCGCCGCCAAATATTCAGGAAAAGTGTCCCCTATCGCCCATGACGCTGGTACAAGCGAGTTCACAATTTTTCTTTGTCTAGCTTTTAAAATTTGAAACTTGTATTTTATGTACAACACTTCACTTCTGTTCGTCGTCTAAGTAGTACTATCTTTATTCCAGGGTCGGTGTAACCGAGAGAAGCCCCCGTGCAAATATTTCCACCCCCCACAACACCTCAAGGATCAGTTGCTGATCAACGGCAGGAATCACCTGGCGCTGAAGAACGCGCTGATGCAGCAGATGGGCCTGACGCCGGGGCAGGTGCTGCCCGGCCAGGTGCCCACTGTGGTAAGCCTATGTTCTACACATATACCTCCTGCAACCTTCAACCATAGACGCTTGAGCGATCGGACACCCCCACAACACAGCACGCAAACGCTTTCGGTGTAACTCTACAATAACCGTTCCAAGTAGATTCTTATATAAAACCTTGTTTAAATCGTACCCAAGCCTGAAACTCCCGGCGATAAGTGATTTACGTCCTCAATTTTCCCTGGTGTTTTGAACGCAACGGGTCTTACTCCGCTGCGAGTTAATTGTGATTTACAGCGGCGCGGTATACTTTAGCGCTTCTAAAGTAACTTCAATTTAAAGTTTTACCGCATATGCGTGCGTACGTACCTACTTCCATTGCAAAGTTAGCTGAAAGCACTTCGCGACTTGGAATTGAAAAAGAAAATACAGTAAAAACATTAGCACTAAGTAACTGGCTGGGTACAGTTTAAACATAATACCTATTTGAACTTGCCCGATCGCTCTTTAATTTTGCTTGAGCATGTTTGTCCACAATCAGCATGAATAATTTACTTATCCTAATAAAAATACATAATGGGTTAATCGATTTGGCGCTGTTGTTAGGTATAATGTTTTCGTGCGGTGGCACGGTACGTAAGGTAGCAAGTGTCGTAGTGTTTGTGTGGTTTGTGTCGAGGTGGGCGGCGTGAGCGGCGCGGCCGGCGGCGGACACCTCGCGGCGCTCGACCCGCTGAGCCTGGCGCTGCTCGCCCCGCAGGTAACACGCGGCAACACCTCCCCGCCTCTCCACCACACTCCACCACCGTCCCGCCTCCACCGTCCACCGTCCACCGTCCTGCACTGCACCACTACACCTCACCGGCTTCAATACAACAACAATCAACAACGCTTCGTAGATCTCTCTAGAATATGCATGCTTTGTACACTCACTAAACATTAACTTGGTGGTGTCATGTCGAGTTGTTATTCGATTTATCTGTACATTGTAACTTGCTAGAACCAGTTATGTAACTGTAAACGTATTAAGCCTAAGCTCTTTTGCTATATTTGATAAATATACTGGTTTCTATAATCCCCGTGTAGGAGGTGAGACTTCTGCCGAAATTAGACAATTAGAACATATTCAACATGTTCTTAAAATATTTGTGAATATTTCGTCCATTCAATCTGAATGAGACAATGTTTCGTTGTTCAATTCTATGTCGTCATTAGTATACCTATGGAATGGAATAGAATGAATTCGATCCTAGTGTTCCAGTGTAACAGAGGGATATTGAGATTGTGGTTACGTTCCAGGCGACGTCGCCGTACCTGTCGGGCGTCCCGGGCGTGGGCTCGACGTATGCGCAGTACTACGGGCCGCAGCTGGTGCCGGCGGTGCTGGGCCACGACCCCGCCGCCGCCGCCGCCTCCCCGCTGGGCGTCATGCAGCAGCCCGTGCTGCAGCAGAAGCTGCCGCGCACCGACCGCCTGGAGGTGAGCCCTCGCCCCGGCCCCGCCCCGACTTCCGGCGACCCAGTAGCGCTTACACCCGCGGCCGCTAGCTCAGAAGCCGCGCCGTTCCACATGTCTTTGTGTGACGCGCGCTCGCATTATCTTTCACAATTCGTAAGTTTGCAGTTAACATTATGACTACGACAGAAATTGCAACTTTCCATATTTATATCATTCAGTAATGCGTGCGCGCGCGTGCTTTGCGAGCAGCACTCGCTTGTCCCGGGGATAAATCATACCATCATTACCAGCCAACTTTGCAATGAAACGATCTCGATACATCATTCCGCTAAATCTATAAAAGTAGGAAAGTTTCTTTTTCAAAATTATATTGAATGGATGCAAATGTGCACATTCAAGTGTTTTTGTAATTCATTGTTTTTCGAAACATATTTTGTAAATACAAAATAAGAAACGATTTAACAATGCGACGGACGCGTAGCTCGGTTATTGTAAACTAAACGATGTCCCTATGAATTTCCATTTGTAACGAGATGTACAAAGCGGCGTCGACGGGTCGAGAACTTGTTTCTACGTAACAAGTCTACGCAACTTTTAACATTAGCGGTCCCCTGTGTCCTGTAGTGTCTCCGAATAAGCTAAACCGGCGTAGCGCGTCCGCACACCCTAACCTTAGCGACTGTGCAGTGTGTTTGTGCGCCTTGTACGGTGCTACGTAGAGTAGAGAGTGTGGAGCTGTATGTGAGCCGCGGGGGTGTGGGGGTTGTGCGGGTTGTGCGTCGCTGAGAGTGGGTGGTGGCGGCAGGTGTGCCGCGAGTTCCAGCGCGGCGCGTGCAAGAGGGCGGAGGGCGAGTGCCGGTTCGCGCACCCGCCGGCCGGCGTGGCCGCGCGCGACGACGGCTGCGTCACGGTGTGCATGGACGCCGTCAAAGGCCGCTGCGCGCGCGAGCCCTGCCGATATTTCCACCCCCCCCTGCACCTGCAGGCGCACCTTAAGGCCCAGGCGCGCGGCGCGGTACGCCACTGCCTGCACGCGAGCTTAGCTCTTTCTCTCCTCTCACTTGTACTTACTCTGTAACGCTTGCCCTCGCCGCGACGCCGCTGCCCCATCACGGACGCTTCTTTTGTTTAGTTCGCCGTCGCGTCACGCTTCCGTCGCACTCACGCTTACTACAGTTACTGTTTCTTTCGTTATTTCGTTTCTTTTCGATGATTTCGTTTGGTTTAGATTTTTTTATTGTTTATTTCGTACATGCCATAATTTATCACATTTCGCGCGAGCTTTAGGTGTATTCTGTGCATCTACTACATCGTTATTGTTTCTGTCCCGTCCTGCGACGCTTGGCTTCACGTAGTCGGCCGGCGCAGCGCAGCAGCCGGCAGCGAGCACGACTTCGGAGACGGGCAAGAAACGGCCGGCGCCCGCCGAGCTCGACCCGCCACCGGTACAGCGCCAGCTTTGCACGCTTGTCCTCCGCCCCGCCCCGTCCCTGTCCCGCCCCGCCTCGCCCCGCCCGCGCGGGTCAGCGCGCGCGACCAGCGGCCTTCCCCCGTCCGCTCCTCGCGCCCGCTCCGCCCGCGGACACCGCTCCAGCCAAAGAACAATACTCATATCTTTATTTCTCGTTTCAGATGGACATGAAGAGCGTCGGTTCCTTCTATTATGATAATTTTGTAAGTATCTCGACTACATATAGAATTAAATCGAAGGTAGTGGAATATTCTGTGCGTTAATGCATGGGTTGCTATGTTGCAGGCGTTCCCCGGTGTGATGCCGTACAAGCGGCCGGCGGGCGACAAGGCGGGCGTGCCGGTGTACCAGCCCGCCACCACGTACCAGCAGCTCATGCAGCTGCAGCAGCCGTTCGTGCCCGTGTCATGTGAGTACCAGAGCGGAGTAGGGGCGGGCGTAGGTGTGGGCGCGGCGTCCCCCGCGCCCCCCGCGCCACAACCGTCGCCGCCGGCCGCGCCGGCCGCCGCGCCCGCGTCCCCCGCGCCCACCGCGCCCGACGCGCCCGACGCCGCCGCCGTGGCCAAGGAGGTGGCGCAGAAGAGCTACGCGGCAGCGCTGGCGCTGGCGGCGCAGCACTCGGCTATGGCTCAGGCGGCGGCGGCCTACGCGCAGCAGTACAAAGCGCGCGCGGCGGCGGCGGCCAGTGGCGTGCAGGCGCAGCTGTTGAGGCCGCTGCTAGTGCGCGGCGGCTGGCCGGCGCCGCCCGTGCCCTACGTGCCGCCGTACATGTACGCCATGCCGCCGCCCGCGCCGCCCGCCGCCGCCGCCGCCGCCGCTGCCGCCGCCGCCGCCGCGCAGCAGCACAATCCTTACAAAAAAATGAAAACGACATAGGCCGGCCGGCGGCGCTCGCTAGAGACTCTCGTAGACCCCCGGCCTGTCGGGGCGCTAGACGTGTTGTCACATTTCTATTGTAATTATTATGTAATGGACGAAGCGGGCGGCTAACCGCCCGTCGATGTCAGTAGTCTTACCCTCTATTCTATTGTGTATCTACTCACCGTTGTTATTCTTTAGCGTGTACATTTCTCGTATCCCGGTAATAATAACGCTTGAACTGCATGGAAATATACGTTTTTTATTACCTCGTGTTTGATCGTGAGGTCGGTAATATCCCGCTACGTACACGCTTGGCCGGTCCGAGACCGCACGGGAGCGCTTCAGCCGATGTGTCGGTCCGTCTCGTAGCAGGTCCGCACCTAACACTGCGCCTCCGCATGGACTAGTTCCCACCACCTTCCGTATCCGTGTGGCTCATCTCAGGTATTTAGGCTCCGCCTCTCGTGTGTGCTGGCTTGTCGATGCGTCGTCGCACCTTTCATTATTTTTATTTACCAAGGTCGCTTTCTGTTCCATGCCTTCCGTTCCGTTCGGCTGTCGTCTATGCAATGTTTTATCGCTTTAATTGTGCGGTGGTAAGGCGTGGCCCCGCCCAACGCGCCCTACGTGGTGTACACGGACGAGCGCGGCCAGGTAACGCGTGCCGCACCGCGTGACCCTGCTCCCCTCCCCTCAGCCCCGATCCCCGCACTTGACACCCTCAACCCCGCACATCCCCCCCCCGCTGCCCCGCCACGTCCCCGTATCGCGCTCGACAGTTTTCTGCGGTGAAATCAATCAGCCTTCTCGAACGCACTGAATTTGTTTTCTTATTTTGCAACAGCATTCAGTTTTGTTTTTTCCTGCAAACCTCACCGCTCCATGCGCTAGTAGTTATGTGCTATTCACTTTAATAATTACTGTTTATTTAGTGCTATTTTATTTGTATTTATTTAACCGACGCTAACTCGGTCACATCATCAGGAGCTGGATGTAACAAGCTTATTAATGTTGCAGGCATTCGTCACGGCTCAGTTTATTTTGTATACGCTACTTATGTGCACGGTCTATACTCCAGTCGCATTTCAAAAGTGCGGAACGAAATATCATAACAACATGAATTATTTGTGTTTGATATGTGACTGGACTCCATGTTGGTACATCTGATCGGTGAGCAGAGAATAAAGTAACAGATTAACAATGGTTCACAGCTTGCTTCCCACACACGCTTGCTTTGAGGAAGCCAGAGCACAAGGCGCGACCGCGAGCCGCACTACTTCTAAGTATACTCTGCCGCTTTTTCTTACGCTTATAATGCAGGTGACCGTTGGTTCTCATGGGGGTTTTCATTTCACTTGCCGACACAACACCTCACAAAGTCCCATTAGATCTACATGCCACCAGTTGTAAGGGTATGAAATTGTCACGGCGAAATTTAACACAAGTGCTTTGGCGAGGAGCTCACAATGTAGAAATGAGCCGGGCACATGGACGATTAACATTCTCTCAAGGGCCAGTGTTGTAGTAGGGCCCGAGACCCGGCGCTCGGCCGCTCGCGCGTGACCGCAGTACGAACAACAGTCAGGCATCATCCCCTACTCAGTGCCATTTAGTTCACATCTCTGTCATTTGTATCTGTGCTGTAATTGTAATAATTTCGATTGTTTGTTACAACGAACAGTTGATGCTACAACTTTCTTGATGATTTTTTTAGTTTTATTTTTATTGTATAGTGAGACATTCTTGCTTTCGAATGTGGAAGAAGCCACTCTTCAATTGCATTGCTTACACCCGGTAAGATTTTATCAGCTTACTATAATGTCCTGAGTAATAAGTGATTTGTTCCTGTGTTTTTTGTTGCCTATATTGAAACACGCCTCGGTCGCACACGAAAGCATGTACCTATCACGATCATTTTACCTCTCTACTGTACTAATCAATTTGATGTTGACAATGCTCACTCGACGACGCTTTTTCTAAACTGGGGCTGTTTCAGTAAAGGTGATCTATTGAATTAACTTTTATCAATAATTGCCACTGTACATTATGCCAAAAAGTTGACATTTTCGCCACAAAGAACTAATAACAAAAGCCAGTCAAGCGCATTTATATCACCATTTTGTACAGAGCACGCTACATTCAACTTTTTGGTGAACGTTTTTATGAGTTCTGCCTCCGGTCAGCATCGGCTATCAACTGCATACTAGGGGGTTTTTGTTTTATTTACATATGTAAACATTATTATAATTTCATACAACGCTTTTATTAAATACCGTGTGTAGTTGGTAGTTGATATGATGGTGGTGAGTTGTGGAATCTCGAAACGGCTGTTGTAAATTATTTATTTTCTAATTTGGCCATTTTTATTTTGAATGACTGATTGATTGATTTATTTATTGATAGATGTTTCAATTGTGCGCCAAAATTCGAGATTCTTATAAGCTTGTAAGCGCTTCGCCGTTGCGCCGCAGTCCTCGCTTACAACTCGTTCAGATACTCTCTTATTCTTACGCTTGGTCCAATAATGTTCACGTAGCAAAAAAAAAAAGAAAGAAAAATACGACATAAAAAAACACAGTTGGATTCGAGTCGTTTTTTATTTTTGTTTTCTTATTATTTCATTTTAATTGATTGAACAATTATAATTTTCTCTCTTGTTATTGTTGTTGTTGTTGTTATTTTTGTCGTACAGTAACCGCACTATCTAATGGTAATTATGTTGCAGTTTGTACTACCACTAACATGTCCAGACTGTCATGTAAGGTATATTGATTTGACTATTTCCATGTGAGACGTACCAGCAGACGCCGACACCGTAACAGCTCCCTTCACCGCCTCTTAAAGCTTACATAGCAAGCGTTGGTATTGTCGGGTATAAATGGACCCCAGAATCTCATAGAAGCCCTATTAGCCCTGGTAAAACAGTTGTCTAGCATCATGCTTTGAGCTTTTTTGTAAATTATAGTCACGCTTTGAGATAAGATTGGCTGCGCAATAATGATTATACTTCAAGCGTTCTGCATGCCATTTTAGATATTTAATATTTATGTATACATAATTTATATATTTCATACCTTTAATGTGCATAGTGAGCGTTTTTAACACTTTTAATTCGGTTATGGAGTACCGCCGGTTTCACGACCACCCTTGTAACACCCACATTGTGCCTTGTTCCTCTATACAATACCTACAATATAAAGGTGACACACAACGTACAATTATATCGCGTTCCCAACAAACAGTTTATTGCAGTTATGAGATAATACAAACAGTATAAGAATGCTTGGACAAATCATATTGTGCAACGAATCTTGTAAAGTTCTTGTAATATGAAGCAGCAATGACACTTTTATTCTTTAAGCCAATCCTTCGCCTTACGTGTGTCGATCATTATTTCCTTCTTAAAGCTTTTGAAAGTTCACGCGCAAACTCTACTTTTCAAGGGAATATACCTACTTAAGTTGTTACAATACTGTGAGTGGGGTTACAATAAATGTTCGATTATGATTACGAATTTTGTAATGTTAATGCTGTTTTAATATTACAAAAACTATTGATAGCTAAATTACGAGATGGCTGTGCTAATGTGCATATTGAGGTGACTAGTGTCAGAAGTGTGGATGTCATGATATCGTCTATTAGTTATGATGACTATGACTGATTAACCCAAACCTCGCAGAGTGCCGGCATTTATGTGATTGACCAAATATTTTTATGGTTATTTTTTTATTTTCGAACATTATATTATTCTCAGCTTAAAAGTCATAATGCCGTTATTTTGCGATGTTTTGCAGCATTAATTAGTATCGAACACTACTCTATACAGTTGCTTTCTTATTTCAATATGTTTTGCGGAACACGACCGGAAACGATAAATATGTTGTTGATGTTTTTATTGTTTTTTTTTAAATCGTAGGAAATGACGACACGGTTGAGCGTTCTTTTTTTTTTGGTTTTTCCATAAACTATTTAATGACAATTTGTTTCAGAATCGTAAAAAAAGTTGTCTAACAGGGCACTAAATATTTATACTTACTTTTTTTTTCGTCGTGGATGATAATTTAAATTGATAACGTTGTATTATAAATTGTGACACTGCATGGTCTTGCGCAACTGTCTAGTATAGTGTTTGACTTGCCAATGTGAGGATGCTAATACGATGCATTATGTTTACAGTTACTGGACACCCTCCCGGTGTGCCAAGATTTTAATCGGCACGGATGTAACCGGCGGACGTGCAGATTCGTACATATTCGCGAAGGTAAATACAACAACTCGATTCATTCGTTCACTCAAGTCATTCATTCAGCCCCTTGACATCACTAGCAATATTTGCAATTCTAAATACTATTGAAACAATAACGCCAAGTGAAAGAATACTGGTGATCCATCCCATCATCCCATTACCCAACGTCCGTTGTAGATTATTTAGATCTTAATTTTTTATTATAAATGTCTTAAGATTAAGTATTTTTCATAATCGAATTCTGCATGATAGTACTTATACCTAGTAGTTTCTATAGAACTATAATCATGTAGACACTTTTCTAGAAAGTCATACATAAGTAAATATGTTTTTTCTTTATTCGTTTTTGTGTTTGTTGAGTTATTATTTTGAAGAACATCTAGTTTGTACATAATAGACACATTATACTCAATAGAAACGTATTATATCATAGAACTGTTTACCAACATTTGCATTTAATTTACAAATATTTTCTTAAGAACATAACTTATCGATGTTGTGAACTCCCATAGTAAAATAATGGAATTTAGAAACATGATGTCCCACGTAACTTATTAACTCTGTAAGAATTAACCGATCAAACTTAAAGCAAACGCAGTAATTCCTGTTTAGAGGCAACATGCCAGTCACGTTGTTTAAGTCTTATATTATCGTTCCGTAGGTTGCGGTCTGCAAATAGTAGGGAGCCGTGTGGTGGTGTGTCGGGACGCGGCGGCGGGGCAGTGCCGGCGCGCCGCGTGCCGCTACTACCACATCCCAGTGCGCCTGCCGCCCGCCGCCCGCCCGCCCTAGTCGCCCCCCACACACCACCCCACCACCACCAACCCCGCGCCAACCAGCGACACCCATATATCGTCGCTCAACAGTGGCCCCACGACTCCCTACGCCCCGTAAAGAAGGAGGCTCTCGATGTGGCGGCACAGCGGCCACCATCAGTTACTGATCTCACACATTCACTCATATAACCTCGCTTACCTAATAAAGATGTGTTTGAGGCTGTCCTTCTTTATTTTACGACAACAACCGACCTGACTCGTCCACACCAATTCAACCTTCATCGTATCATCCCTCATTCACCATCAATCATTCATTCATGCATCACAAGATTGATCGCTCTCAATCAACGCTCGCGGTTCGACAACGTCGCCTGTGCGGTTTACGCGGCGCGATGTAGTTGGCGGAGGTTGATTGTGCAGCGTGAACTCCTTCCATTGAAACTCTCCCCTCCCATAATATCGAGACGCGTTTGCGTCGTCATATCGCTCGCGGTTCCGCCGTTGCCGGCGAGATATCTAGTGAATATCGATAGAGTAGGCCCCCGGAGCCCGGCCCGGGACAGAACGTGTACATAAGTAGCGGGATATGATTGTCAAGGTCGTCATGCCATTGTGATATGTATCGGAGCGCCGCGCGTCGGAGCCCGACGAATAATGTTATCGATGACGTCAGTAGTTAGTGAGGTTTCAAATGTTTTATTACAATTATTGTATATTTTTTTTTGTAAGATGTAATTTGAGTTCCTGAGATCGGTGCGCTCGTTACGACGCAGCACACACAACCTTGTTGTACATAGGGTGAGGCCGCGGGGCGCCCCGGCGTCCCCGTGGCTTGTACCTCGTCCTAATCGTGAGCATTTTTTGTGAGAATTATGTTACTTTTTTTAATTAATAACCGTGTATTATAAAAATTGTTTTCTAGATAGTTTTACACTAGTGTAGATTAAGTGATACAGTAATGAAACACCAATAGAGTATCCGCTTCTCTCCTTCGACACTGAACTCCGAGCGGGACGGGGCGACTCGCCCGCTCTCTCTCTCTCACTTAGCGTAGATCGACACTCCTCCATGATACTCCCACTCTGACATTGAACAATCAACGTTATCGGACAATATTGAAACAAACAAGGCATACTTCCGAGCTATTTAAAAATTCTAGGATAGGATGTCAGCTTTATTCCTGATAGATTTTGCTAGATAAATCATTGTTTTACCGTCAGTTTCTCGTTTATCGATGCACAAAATACTAACCAACGATCATTTCCGATTACCTCTCGGTGGTAAATGACAGAATATAACGAACATAACCAATGATTGTTTTCGATACAAGCAGTATTAACGTTCTGATCGAGTTTATTATCGTGGTATGTATGTAGAGGTGACATGAGATGGAGAGGCCACGGCCGCGGAAGCCAAATGCCTAATTATTATTCCTAGTCCATATCCTTTTTGTTGATCAGTCATGCGATTAATATTTAGAATTAAATTAAAATATTGATAATTTGATTTATTCCTCCCATTTAGTGGATATTTTGATAATGATATATTAATAATGAAATATTTAAGATACATAATACATATTTGATTCTAAATCCTGATAAAGTGACACTACGTTAGTAATTTAGTCGGAGGGATACTTGTGCCGTGATTATATTTTTAGGTATATATTATGAAATAATTCCTAGCGTCGGAATTAAAGAAGTGATTAATGTGTAAGCGTGTTATATATTTATTGTCGTATCCTAAGTGGAATGCCATATCGATAAAAGGTGAATAGCCGTCGGCGGAGTGTAACTCGTGGCTGGTGTGTGTTGTTGTTGGAGGCGGGTGCGGCGGCGCGTGCGCGCGGTGCGCGTCGTGTGCGCGTGCGCACCGCGCTGCTACGTCACGTGACGTCACGTGGAACTCGCGCGCCCGCGCCGCCTGCACTTCACTTTTATCCTTACGGCACGTTGACTCAGTACTCTATGTCATAAGTTGACTTTATATATATTATTTTTTTTTTGTTAAAATTTATCGTTTCACGATTATTTGTTGTCTTTAATTTTTATGAACGAAAATTATATGATCTGACGCATTTATTGTAAGACAATTGATTACTTTTATAATTAATTAGTGTGATAATAATAATTACTTATGGTATAAAATTGCCGTTATGAAAGAATAAACATCGAAAGTATCCTTCCTGTTAGAAGGGACTCTTCAGGCCCAAGGTTTCTAGTGGATTTTATATTTTTCTTTTGTTGTATTTGTCTAATGTTGCGTGTGTCTTACACATAATATATTTCATTTTGTGATATTTTTAACTATAAAGTACTGTTATAATGAATCCAAATGGAAATAATGATGACCTAATTAAAATATTCAAGAATTTATTTGTAGAGGAAAGTTAGCATTTTCGAATTACTGAATATAAAAAATTTAAACAAGGGATACGTTGAGCGGCTCTTGGAAAAACTACCTACATTACGTGTGATTTTTCCTGAAAAGGATTCTCATTTAAATGATATTTGCATAGTGTACGGTACCCCCTAAAAGTTTCAGTGTAATTCACAACATGCTGACTTTTCTCTAAATCACAAAAAAAAATGTAAAACTGTAAATATATTGAGAAAAAAAAATTGAACTGCAACAATAATAATTGATTATTATCTCTCATCATGATATGTATTTGTAAGTTTTGCGAGTACCTTAACAGCGGTGTACTATAATGACTACAGTCTAAATAGATAAAAAGGTAACCGGTCCAGTGATCAAAACTATTAATAATATTGTGAACATTTTTTTATTCACGAGCAATCACAGAAAGTACATGACATTGTAATGTTATTTATGAAATTACTATGTGATGTGATCTTCGGATCAATTTTGAGTACAGTATAGATAATAAACAACTGAATATGTGAATTTGTATCTTTTATTTACGGACGGCCAATTGTGATTATTCATTTTGTAGTTCTATCTCTCTCATACATTCAATAAGTCAGGAGAAGCGATAAATGCTGACAAATTTTTAACCCCCGACGCAAAAGACGGGGTGTTATAAGTTTGACGTGTGTATCTGTGTCTGTCTGTGGCATCGTAGCTCCTAAATGAATGAACCGATTTTAATGCGGTTTTCTTGGTTTGAAAGCTGATTTGATCGAGCGTGTTTTTAGGTATGTTTGATCGATATCTGTTCACCCACTCAAAAGTTATGGGGGTTGAAAGTGGGGATTAAAAATGTATCTTGAATTAATGTGTCTAAGTGGGATATCAAATGAAAGAGCATGACACGTATATTTAGAATCTGTTTATTAAATGAAAATTGGATAATTTGTTTAAAAGTTATGAGGGTTGAAAGTGGGAAAAAAAAGTCGATTCTATACAGATATGTTCATGTGGGGTATCAAACGAAAGGGCAAGACACGAACATATTTTTTTTTTTAATTTGCAATTTTATAATTTACTTTACCTAGGGGATAATACTAGACAGACAGGTACTGCTTTTTTCCCCTGGCCGGGGGTAAAAAGTAAAACGTTTTCCGAGAGGTTTCCCCGGGGGAGAGAAAATCGGAACAACTCCAAGTTGTGACTCAAGGCACGACAGTAAAAGTATTCCGGTAAAACATATCCTAGTTCCAAGCATAAGGCTGCGCTCGTCGACTACTGGAGCCTGTCTACTACTCTGGTAGTTGCATCGCTCTGGCACCGCAGCGGAAAACGATGTTCATCGCTGTTTTACTACGGACGACAGAGAAGTGAAAGTAACTAAACCAGCAATGCACATTGTTTTCAGCTTCGATGCCAGAACGATGGAACTACGTGAGTGTAGCAAACTTGACCACCAGCGCCCGTGACGAGAATTAATGACAGCCATTTATTTGTACTCAATGAGCCAAACATCGGTTTGCTCACTATTCCCGACTTCATCTGGTTGCCAGAAGTGTTTTTATCTAAAACTAGTGGACTCGACAGACATTGTGTCTTAACTATTAATATGAATATCTAGGGTGGCCTGTGCCCAGCAGTGGATGTCATTTTTTCTTTCATAAGAACCTTCTGATGTTATTAATAAGCACAACAAAGAAAGAATTAGCGAAATCGGTCCACCCGTTCCGGAGTTATGGAATGACAATGAAAAATGGTTTTGATAAGACTCTAATATTCCACATCTATTATATATTTTATAGAGTCTTATACATGGTATATGTAGTTTTATGCATGGTGGACTGATGATATACGCAAGATGGCAGAAGCTGAATGCGGGAAGCCGAAAACAGATCACAGTGACGTGACGTGTCCAGCAGTGAATAAATGATGGTGATGATGACCTGTATGGTCAAAGCTTTAAAATCATGACATTGTATATATTTTTAACTCCCCACACAAAAAGAGGGGTGTTATAAGTTCGAAGATGTCTGTCGGTGGCATCATAAATCTCGAACTAATAGAGCTATTACAATAAAGTTTTTTTACCTATTACTGAGTCTACAGACTACTGAAATGCCAGCGATGGACAAACGTCCCGTAGCTATGTGCTGCGTTAGGTGCGAATCGTACCTGCGTAAGGCAAGACAAATATCCCCAAATACAAATGGAAGGTATGAAATAAGTATCCAACCTAGACAGGAGGATGTACCTATATGGGATCTGGGCAGAGAGAGCCACTAGCAAATGTTCATACAATCGGACAGACAAAGAAACTTATGACATGATGTAGGTAGGCACTAAACTTGTAAGATACACCCATTAGACAGGTTGTAGGTATTAATTTCACGGTAAAGCATCAATCATTGGGGGAGGCCCTCGCCCAGCAGTGGACGTCATGCGGCTGATGTCGATAATGGTGAAAGCATCAAAAGCACGTTGTCCCCTATTACCGACAAAAATATTTTACTCCTTTCATTCAAAAAGTCCTGTCGACTAGTCAGTATAGAAAATGTATTACTTACCTAGGTAGATACTCTTAACGTAATTCGTGTGAAGTACGAGGGTATACTTGATAAAAATAGTGGTGTGAGTCTTTATGGGTATCATCTTGTCTACAGAATGTTATTAGATCCTCGGCAATGAGCACAATTGTACGAAAATTTGCCAGTGTGGCTCGATTTATTTTCTGCTTAGTGTAATTAAAACCCCGGAGAGGACGACTGAAAACAGAGAAAACCCTTTAGCAATCCAATTACCTACGTTACGACATCGTTTATTCCCCATGGAATCACTACTATAATAATATAATCGATGTAACTTCTTTTCGAGTCGACAACATGTGTGGCCTTATTTTGGGACCAGTGTTCGGCAGAGCCTAGTGCCATGTTCAAAACTAACCTAACTCACTGATATTAATTAAAAACAAACAAAACCCCTTTGGTCTATATGTACATGGTGCTATATGTACATGCTGATTGTCTAGCTATACTAACCAATCAACAACAGGTCCCAAAAAAAACAGAAGACTCCTCGGACTTTCACTGAGTGACCTTGTTTGTCCAAGGATTTGTGACCAGGCGGCCAAGTATGTCCGATATGCATCGCTGTTTTACTACGGACGGCTGTGAAATGAAAGTAACGACATCAGCAATGCACATCGTTTGCCGCTACGATGCCAGAGCGATGCAACTACCACAGTGTAGTAGACTTACAGACCTAATAATTGATTCAGGGGTCAGCTTTTCCCACAAAATTTGAGCCCGCGGGCTAAATTAATATTTAATAAATTAATAATCACATACATATTTCTGGGTAGTCATCTCGACCTATATGGGCTGATGATGATGATGATGATGATCTCGACCTATTCATTTATGGCTCGTACAGCGAGCTAAGTTAATTCCTCTCAATAACTTTAAGGGACCACTAAAAACGCGAATTTTGTCGACTTACATATTTTACCGTTCAAAGCCTACGTCACTTGCAGAGCTCTTCCTTTTCTTGTTATTACTGTCGAATCGACCACGAAGACGAAACGTATTTGGTCAATTTAGCCCGCGGCGGGCTTGAATTTTGTGGGCTAAGTTGACTCTGGAATCAAAAATTTAGTGCCCTAATAATTCAGTAAATAATTCATTAAATTATTAATAATTCACTAAATTATTAGCAAGAGGAGGGAACCTCGGACCAACACAATAAGACTTGCAAGCCGAGTGTGTCTCTTTTCTACCAAAATGTATGGAACTTGACGTAGTTCTGGTTCCAAACTGTCACTTTTACTACCAAAATAACATTTTAGATCCGACTATGCCTTGCTACGCAGTAAGACAGGGACATTAAAAAACGGGTGGGTAAGTATACTGTGAAAATAAAAATCTTTCAATCTGTGGACTAGGTACGTTTATTTATCATCATCGTCAGTGTAAATAAATTATTTGATAAGTAAATAAAAAATAAAAATCTAATTAAGTTAAGTAATAAGATAACTTAACTAGTGTTGCCACTCGATAAGTATCGATCGTCTATCGATGGCTATCGAGAATATAGTTGAAAAATCAAGTACTCGCTCGATAGTACAATCGATAGAAATAAGATAAAAATAGTAATTACTGCTTA
The DNA here is from genome assembly GCA_012932125.1 of Conopomorpha cramerella. NCBI lineage: Eukaryota > Metazoa > Arthropoda > Insecta > Lepidoptera > Gracillariidae > Conopomorpha > Conopomorpha cramerella. The sequence continues at coordinate 190,430 of SJJU01000061.1, forward strand.
CTGAATGCAATACTAGTGAAATAAATTTCACCATCGATAGTGTCGATAGTCCGTTCAATATTGGAGAGCAATACTATCGATAGTTCAGTTGTTGGTAGCAGTCGAAACTATCGATACTGTTCATACTATCGATTCGGTACATATTTTTGACGATCAACAATCTACAGTCAAATTATCGATTTTTCGGCAACACTACACCTAACCATCGAGATAACAAAATACCACATATTCTATAAATATTGCACAAATCAGTCACTAGAAAGAAAATATTTTTTTTACAAATACATAAGGACCTATCTGTACAAACTTTAATACAATCCAATATAATATCTAAAAAGCGGAATGATAATACCTATAAATATACATACCTTTTACCTGACCATACAACGGACAGTTCATTAACTTTTAGAATATATTTCGCAGCCTGTCAATGTCTAGTTGCCTCACTCATGTATTAAGTCAATAGAAACGATACTGTCAGGAATTCAGACCAAACACAATTAGAATTGCAAGCCGCGTAGCACCTTCAGTTTTCTCTTTCCCACCAAAATGAATGGAATTCGATATAAGTACTTCTGGATGCAAAAATTTGACAGTTTGGATCCAGAATTACTCTACTATGCAGTACGAGACAGAAAATATTTTCTCTTACTCTTTCACTCCTTCATGTCGTTCATATTGTTGTTTCATTTCGGATTGCAAGTTTTTCTAGTTGTTTTTGGCCTAAGGTCAGGAATGATACGGCACAACGTTTATTCCCAGAGTAGTTCCTTTATATGTTCCTTTTTGGAACAAAACAGTGTTACTTTTCTTTCCTACGGATTCTTTTCACATTAACCAATTATTCTGAAGTACCTGTCTTTTAATTTTATTTTTGGAGCGTAGTGATGGAGGGCAGAAAAGGACATAAGTAAGTAAGATGCTGTCATGTTTATACTAAAAGCTAATGAATTGTACATACCTACTCGTTATTATTCAATGTACAAATTAACTATATAATATACAACACATCTACAAATGGGCAGTGATCTTAAGTATTCTAGACTAAATATCTAGGGTTCATTCCAGACGAACCTAAGTTTGTGAGTCGCGATCCGTTCTTTTTTTTAGTGTTATACTTCACACCTTATAAAAGTGCACTCCTGATGAAATGTGTTACTTACCCCCATTCGAAGTGTATTTAATTTTCTCAAAGGTCTTTAATCTTATTTCTTTACAGTTGTGCCAGAGACTCTAGTCTCAGTAACATGGTCATTCTGTCCGCTGATTAATTGAAAATACACCCTATTTGGTGCTGTTAAAGTCACTTGACATCTATCAAAATAAGTTCAAAATGAAAATGGGCTTTCTTCTGTACAAATAAAGGATAACTATTGTTTAATAAGAAACAAAATTGACTGAAGTACTGAGATTAGACCCGTCTGAATCACATTCTAGAGTAAAATTCTATTAGGGGACTTTTCCTGTAAATGGGGAATTTTATTATGTAAATGTTCAGTATACAGAATTCCGTACTATTTATTTTATCATATAAATTAGGTATATTACATTAAACGAGCTCTCTACATTTATATGGGCCCTGTTAGGGCATTGCACATAGTAACTTAACAAATTCTGATTGTTGACTCAAATTACGCGCGCTTCGCACCTGCTGTGAGCTATATGTAGATAGACACATAGTGACATTAGTAAGTAGGCACATCTCGTTTGAACTTTAGTGTCAAATATAATGTGGAACAAAACAGGTATTCCTTTAATTGCAAGAAATCTCCGGTAGAACAAAATCAACCTTATTACATCAACACTGATACATCCGATGAGAAACTGGATAAAAATCGGGTTGTCTCTCACAAGCTTACGTTCGACAGATTGAGACTTACAATTAATTTCAGTCCCCTCTCAGTAATGTATTACAAATATTATTATTAGGTAGGTACAGTTAGCAGGGTAAACTTTCATTCCTGCGTATCATAATTTATAAAAAAAACAATCCTTTGCCATATTATTCAATGCACAACATATTACATTTTGTAAATGACGCAAACATTGTTTTAACACGAGCAAACCAAACTGTATATAGTACTTATTTGTATCATTCTATTACAATATTATTTTACATGAATTGCAAATTCTCGGACATTCATATTTGCACTATGCGCATTTGCGCGTTATTGGCTAAATTTATGTTACAAATTCATTTAAATGTCCATAGACAAGATTTTTTTTTTATACTGCCAAGGCTTATTGATCTTTTAGTTGCAAATGCAGTCACCAAGACCAATAGGCTACAATATTCATATTAATATAATTTATTGCACTCGTGTTGAAAGGTTAGGGCATAGCAAACATTATTTACTTACACTTCTTGGTCGAACGTAACTAGCTAATGGAATAGTACGTAAATCCCCAAAAAGCCCATGCTGTATACAAATAACGCTATGTTGGACAATTAAATACTTATATAAATAATTGCATAATCACACATCAAAATTAATGAGGCATGCCTCAAACTATACGTACGGTATATAACTTTAAAATAATTTTGGAAATCAAAATTTGTATAAAATAAAAAAGCAGTTATTCAGATTTGATCGTTTAAAACAAAAAACAGATTTTGTAATAAAATTACAGTAGCCGTCGTATTTATGAAAAATGTTTACTAATGGTAGTGTGTGCCACCACTAAATATGGCAGATCCCTTATAAAAACGCAGTAAGATCCATTGCAGAAATAATAAATCCATGCCAATTTTTGTTGTAATTTTATAACTCAAAAACCGGCTCACCTATCCAAACCACATGTTGAGGCTTTGTTCGGAATACACACATCAAAAGTGTCAAGGGATCAAAAACATTTTTAGCTCTAAAAAAATCTAATTTATTTAAATCAAATCTAATCTTCTGGATTGGTCTCCTACCCCCATGTCTGTATCAATGACTTATCACCACATTTTGAATAAATTATGAATGAATTCAGTTTCTGTAAAATATATTCTTGATTGCAATCTTCTAAAATGTACTTGATCCCTAGACACTTTTGATGTGTGTA